>JAODAL010023016.1:0-63541 GCA_025379985.1 Phyllomedusa bahiana
GCTGAGGGTTGGAGACACAATATCCACTTACTGCAGGTTTTTTGACTTTTTATTATTCAAACCCAGTGAGAAAATGACTTAAAAAACCAATATGGGTGAGCGATTATTTACAATTGCTATGGATACAGTGAAATCTGTGCTCTATGTGCAGAAATACTTCACACCAATTAGAGTTATTTAAAGGAAGTGCTATTGATTCAATCTTAAATATAAGGTCTTAATATATGCACCCTGGCATTTTCAAATATTTTTCCCCCATTATGAAAATTAGTAACACCTGTTAATATTAACCTCAAGAATTCTCAGCAGATGGAAATTTATTTTAACTGAAAGGATTCAAAGTGAATGCATGCCTGTATATCATTAGCGTTTCTCATATAATTGGTGTGATGGACTAATTATAGCATATGCATTTTGTAGGAAAGCAAAACATTATGTAAATATCATCATTTTTAAAAAAGCTTATAGCATTCATATTAAGACTATTGCTACTAATGATTGAAAAAAAAATTTTTTTTGCTGCTCATGGTTGTGTTTGGTTAAAAAATTTATAAATTACCCAAAATAAAAAAATTTTTTATTTAAAAGGGGCTTGTGTGTTTAAAGGTTGGGTTTAAATGCAGCCTTACTAATTACAAAGAGTGGGCGAATCGATTCAAACGAAGTGGAATTGTTTAGAATTTCGGGAAAAACTTGGTTTAAACGAAGTAAATTTGGTTTTGGGGTACTGGGGGTGAACAAAGTGTGCTTTTGATTGATAAATGGTGCGAGCCATGGGTCGGGGGGAAAGCATTGGGGAGGAGGGGGGATAGCCGCATGACATGTGCAGGGGATAAACCCAATCAGAGACGGCGGGTTCTGTGACGTCCCCGCAATATAAGTCGGGCGCGAGGGGAGCTCTTACCGCTCTCACTGTAGGATCAGGGAGGGGTGCTGGGGCGGCTGTTTGTTGCTGAAAAAATGATTTTTTACGCGATTTTTGTGGGGTGTCTCAGCTTGTTCGAGATGCTTTCTTAATGTTCTTTTTGTTTTTTTTTTGGTGATTGGTTGAAATCAGTGCAAACATGTTAATGCTATCTGCATGCACATTGAATATCCAAAGGGGGATTTTAAGCCAGTTCCTTTGTATTTTTTTAAAAGAAACAGCTTTTTTTAAAATACAAATACCCCTTTTTTTGTCTGCCAATTCTTTTGCGAATTTTAATCCGGGGTTTAATTTGCGTTGTTTGCTGCGTTGTGATCCAAAAAAAAACCGTTTTTTAAACCCCAAAAAAAAATAAAAATTTTCCTGGAAAAATTCACGGGAAGGTTAATTACTTTTTTTTCTCTTGTTGTGTAGGTAGAAAAATGAATTGTAACCGCTCAAGCTGTATTTTCCGGTGCCATTTTTTGCGCAATTTACATCAAGGGGTTAATTAAGCGTTGTTCTGTGTGTTGTGACCCCAAAGAAACCGTCTTTTTCCCCCCAAAAAATAAAATTTTCCTGTGCATAATCACAAGCAAAGGTTAATTACAATTTTTTTCTTGTTGTGTAGCGAGAAAACAGTTGAAAAATGCTAAAGTTGTAGTTCCGGTGCTCAATTTCTTTTGAGCAATTAACCCAGGGGTTTAAATTAAGCGTTGTTTTTGTGTGTGGTGACAAAGTAGCCGTCTTTTTAAAGCCAAAAATAAAATTTTCCGTAGCAAAATTCAAAAAGCGAAGGTTATTTACAATTTTTTCTTTTTTGTGTGGGCGTAGAAAAACCGAATTTGTAACATGCTACAAAGCTAGTGTTTGGCTGTCAAATTCTTTTGCGCAATTTCCCCGGGGGTTTTAATTTAAAGCGTTGTTCTTTTTGCTGTTGTGACTCCAAAAAAACCGTCTTTTTAACGCCAAAAAAATAAAATTTTCCTGTAGCTTTTTCACAAGCGGGGTTTTATTAAAATTTTTTCTCTTGTTTGTAGCTTTAAAAAAACACGCAATTGTAACATGTACAAAGTAGTGGTTTCCGGCTGCTCAATTTTTTTGGCAATTTCCCCGGGGGTTTAATTAAGCGTTGTTTTTGGCTGTGGTGACAAAAATAGACCGTCTTTTTCACCCCAAAAAAAAAAAATTTTCCCTTAGCATGATTCACAAGCAGGTTAATTACAATTTTTTCTTTGTTGTGTAGTGTAGAAAACACAAAAAAAATTGTAACACGCTAAAACTAGATTTTCCCGGGTCTCAATTCTTTTGCGAAATTTTTACACCCAGGGGTTAATTAAGCTTTGTTTGTGCTTTGTGACTCAAAAAAAACCGTTCTTTTTCACGCCAAAAAAAAAAAATTTTCCTGTAGATTTTTCCAAACAGGTTAATTTAAAATTTTTTCTTTGTTGTGTGCATAGAAAAACGAAATTGTAACACGCTACAAAGCTAGTAGTTTCTGGTGCTCTTTTCTTTTGCGCAATTTAATCCAGGGGTTAATTAAGCGTTGTTCTGCTTTGTCTCAGAAAAAAGAAATTTTGTTTTTCACCGCCAAAAAGAAATTCGTGAAATTCATATTGAGGTTAATTACTGTTTGGTTTTTATTTTCAGAAAAATACACAAGTTTTTTTAAACGGACATACAAGTCAATTTTCCTCCCCTTTGTGGAGCGAATTTTACCCAAGGGTTCCCAGTTCTTGTGGGTTATTTGGCCAAATACAGGGTGTGTATTTATATTATAAGATATTTTCAAAAAAACAGTGTTTTTAGAACAAACAGTATTCAGACAGAGAGGGGGCGGGGTCTTAAAATGTAGTGGCAGAGGCACAAACATTTTTGTGGGTCGCGCAAGAAGGGGAGTCGCAGCAGGGGTCACTCGTGAGGCCAAACTGCCGCTGTCATCTAGCGGCCCTGTACTGAAAACAACCCTTTTTTTTTTGATTGGTTGACAGGTCATAAATTCCTCCCCGATGACATTTACAAAAACCCCGCCAAAAGGGCGGTGGGAAGTCAGACACAACCCTTAGTTGGCATGGCCCGGAGGGGCATTGGCCCCCCTGTCCTAACCCCCCTCTGTTCCATCCCGGGTTCCCTCAGCCGAGATTATATGTGGTCTGGGTCAGCGACTATAAAAGCAAGGATGAACAAATTTTAGGAGGGCAGTCAGCAGCTACTTGGAGCGAAGAAATGGGGCCAATATCCCCTGCTTTTGCAGTAGGCGGGAAAATATAGTGTTGAGAGTGGCATGGGAAGTTGTTGTGAGGGGTCAGCCCCTGATACCCAAAACCGGTGTGAGGACGCAATAGATGAAAAACAGAAATATGATGTTTTAGCCCAAATGCATTGGGGCCGGGTGAGGCAAGGGGGTTTATCACGTAGGGGAAAAAGGGGCGCATTGCGGTCAGGCAGCGGCGCGCCAGCAAGTGGGTCGTTTTTGGTGTGGTCAGCAGGATGCAGCGGTGAGGTGGGAGCCCCGCGGCCACGGGGGGTTTAAAAAACCGCTTGCGGTTTCCCAAAAAAGTAGCGGCCCGGGGGTTTAGCGAGGCAGGCAGCGGTAGTAGTCACTCAGTGCGGAGCGGTTTTGGGGTAAAAACCGTATCGGCGGTTTTGGCGTTTTTTTGCTAAAAACACGGAGGGCCGAAAAGGGTATTGTAGAATCTGTAAGCAGAAAGTGAAGCGGGCCGGGGCTAAGTTGGCACCAGGCCTGCGTCAACCATGGCATCACCATCCGGTGGCCCGGGAGAAAAAGTGGCTAGTGTGGTGGTCCATCCTGCCGCCAGAAAAAGCGCAGCGCAGGCCCAGTGGCATGCTGCCATTGCAGCCGTCAAGGTCCACCACCTCTGAAAGGGAGTGTTTCTTTTGACATCATCCCCCGGTCAGATGCTCCTGTCCCGTTTATGGCCCCAGCAGTTTTCAGCGAGGGATTGCAAAGAGACAACGTTTTGCGTCCAAACCTCATAAGTGCAGCAGCTGGGGCCCTGCTCCTGTCCCAAATTGTTGGGACTGCAGTCCCTCCCCTTTCCCAAAAGGGGGATCTGCACCATTTAGAGAACTAATGGTTGTGCCCAGCCGAGATGGAGGTTCCAAGCCGTAATTTCTTTTCCAAAAAGGCAGTACCAGACTTATAAATATGAGAACAAAGGGGGGGCCAGTCCCCAAAGTTATCGGTTTTTTCAAGGTGCCGGGAGCCGGCGTTTGGAGCGTAACACGGTCAGGGCCAGTAATGTCCCTTTTCGGCCCCCTGGGTGAATGTGCTTCCGGCCCCGGCACACCCAAAACTTGGACAGGAGACGCCCTTTCTCCTCCCGTTGCAAATGTGCACCCGCGCCAATGGCCGCCCCCTCCTCCTCCCCCACCACCACCATCTCGCCCCCACAAAGTACGCTCTCATACCAATTGTTTGGGGCCAGCGGTGTCCGCGTTCTCCTGGCTTGCCCCGGGAACGAAGTCACACAGGGGGGAACTGCTCCGCGTTGAGCGAAAACGTGTTTGGGTTTCGCGCCACTGCAAAACGGAAACCATGGGGACGGGGCAATGGGGGGAACTGGTGTCTGCGCTGCACCAGGGGGTGGTCCTTTCGCCTGATGGGCCGGTCCAAATTTGGGTTTTGAAAAAATTCCTGAAAATCTTCCACGATTTGAAATTTGAAATGGCAGGAAACTGTGCATGCACTTTATCCATTAGTACAAAAACCAGGAACACCTCCTCGAGTTGCAGCTGCAGAAGGCCTCCCCCAACACCTGATATGCGTTGTTTCCACCCGTTTAATTTTGCCTGACTGTTGGACCGGGCTGTATGAACGAGAAAAGGGCCCTTTTTAAAAAATTTTTTGATGTCAGGAGACAGAAAATATCCCCCGTGTAAATTTGATGTCGAAATGGGAGCTCATGGTGACACTGCCTTTGTTTTGGGGCCCTTCGAGGGGGGGACGTTATTTGTCAGCCGCCAGGATCGGGATGAATAAACGTCATTCACTGCTTCATGTCCGGAAAAGATCTAAAAAAATCTGTCTGGGGGGGATGAGATTGGGGTAGTGTTGAGCGATTGGTTGGTATCGAGATCGTTTCGTAGTGATAGTCGGCCGTATCGATAAGGTTTTTCGATAGTGAGCGTCGATTTTGGGTGACCTTTTAAAGTTATGGGGAGAAACAACACTTCCTTTTTAAACCCCCAAAACAAGTGGAGAAGCTGAAATTAACATCCACAACGTCAAATGGATAGTGACATCTTGGCAACACACTTAGGTTATTAAAGTCACAGAAAAAAAAATCACAGACCATTTATATCCCCGTCTTGTCCCAGCCCGACCCCTTAAACCTGCATCACCACAAATTAAAAAATGCGAAGGCGTAGTTTGACCATATGTTATTTAACTGGGGCATTGAATACTTGTCCTGGAACGCGCATGGCCCCAAACCTGCATGACCCCCCGATTTAAAAAGTGCCGGAAAAAGGGTCTTTAACCCATTTTGCTTTCAGGACATTGACTAACCGTCCTGGCCGCAGAATGACCATTAAAACCTGTCTGCCCCCCAGATTAAAAGTGCCCCGGGAAAGGGTTGTTTTGTTGATCTGTTAGTTTTTGATAATACACGGTATTTTTTTTCACCTTTCAATTCCCTGTGGTGACTTAGAATTGTGTTTTTAATTTACGAGATGCTGGTCAATGAAAAATGCTGGGTGTCAAAAAGTCCAAAAAAACTTACCTTTTTTTTTTTGGTATAATAAACTATATTTTTTGCCCCTTTTAAAATTTCCCTGTGGTGAATTGAATTGCGTTTTAAGAGTTACGTAAAATGCTGCGTCATGAAAAATTGCTGGGTGCAAAAAAGTAAAAAAACGTAACTGTGATGTTTTTTTTGATACACGGTTTTTTTGGCAACAAACAACTGTGTGACTACAAGATTGTATTGTAATTTAACTCCCCCAAGGTGGAATATCAACATACAGGGTAATGGGTTTTAAAATTAAAAATGAACACCTATCAAAAATGATTGAAATAAAAGTGGAGTTTTGCGCTAAAAAAGGACCGCGTTTATAAATGTGTGATCCAATAAAAGTTGGGCTCCCCATATCCAGGAAATATTTCATAGCAAACTGTTAATATAAAGTTTTCCCTTCAATGTCTACACTAAGTCTTGTGAACTTTATCCCGTGTTTTTTATAGATAGAGCTTGTCTGTGTTCGCCCGCGGGGGCCCCCCCCCCCCTCCCCTCCCACGCCCTGAATTTTTTCGGTAATGCTGTTTAAAATTCTCTAGTAAAAATACTAAAATCTTAAATCTCTTATAATAAAATTTTGGGGGTCACCTTAGTAAGGTTTCTCGTGCAGAAAAAGCTAAATTTTGCTGAGCTGTTTGGCCACAGGCAGAGGCAGGTCCCATCCCCATGAGACGCTGAGAGACACTGAGGCGAAACAGGAAAAGCTGTTCTATGTAAAAAGAGGTCATGTGATTTTTCCCGCCTCGCAAAACCCTACACTTCCCAGTCATGAGTCGACACACATCTCACCCTTATTTTCTGAAATCTGATTTGCTGGCCCCCCCAAAATTACAGGAAGCGCGAAAAAAAAGGCGCGTTTAAATAGATGTGCACAGATTTTAACCCTTTAATTTCGCATGATCGGGAAATTTCGTCACCAAAAAAACCTTCCCGTTTCAACTTTGTCGATAAAAATCGCCTCAACACTAGTGGCGATACTCTTGTGGCCCACATGAGCCCGGTGGGGATGAAATGGAGGAGAAGGAGGAGGAGGGGGGCTTTGGAACAAAAGCATTTTTGGGTGAAAGAGTGGATTTTCTCCCCAGGTGACAAGAGAGGAGGGGGCAGGAGAGGGAGGAGGGGTGGATTTTGGGGAAAGAGAGGCAGAGACCCCCCAAGCCCCGGGCAGTATCAGTGGAAATGGGGGCAGGGAGCCTGGGAGACTTGTGCAGTGGCCCGCAGCATGTTATTTGCCTGGTAGTGACAGCCAAATGTCAGCACCCGGGCGGGGGTTTGACTTTGACTTCCCCCCTTTTGGGGACCCTCGCTACCGGGTCCAAAATGGGAGCCTTTTTTTCCCAGCTATTGAGAGGGGGGACAAACTAAAAATACTTTTTGGGGAAAATCCCCCGTAATCAGTTGGCCTGTATGTGCGGCATGTCCCCCTCTGACAGGTTGCCCGGGGGTTGGTTCCTCAGCGTCACGTACTACTCCCGCGGCTGCTGGGAGAAGGTGGGGGTGTAGGAGGTACCAGCTCATCAGCAGTAACCTTTCTGAGTCATGATGAGCAGCTTCCTTCACCCCCCTAGTGGGAGGGTGTCGACGCGCGGCAGCGGGACGGAGAGTCCCTGACCAAAAGGTGGGGCCTTTGGACAGCATCGCCCCACAGTTAGAAGATCGCTGGTATGGGCAGCCAACGGATGTGTGGCGAAAATTGCGAGTTTGCAGTGGAGAACCTGCCCTGCCCGGCCAGTAGTGTGGCATCAGAGCGGGTGTTCAGTGGGCAGGGGCCTCGTTAGCCCAAGGAGAACCCGCTTTTTTCAAGGGGGAAAAGTGGAACGAGACCTTTGCAAGATGAAACAGGGGGTCGGCCAGGATTTCCACACACCAATGCTTTGGTGCAGACTCTAAACCATGACGCCTCACCCAAACTGTGAGAAATGAGTCTGGGTTCAAACTCCTGTCAGCAAAAAAATTTTTTATGCTGCCAACCCCGCCTGATGCCAAAAATCTGCTGACAGTTTCTCCATTGCCAAAAACCTCTTTCCCCGGGGCTGGGATTGCCCCCCAAATCCCATGTGTCATTGTGCCCTGTCTTTACCTATGCTGCTGCTGTGGTGCTGCCGGACCTCCACACTGTGTATTGTCCCATCTGTGGCCTCTCCGTTTTTTCACCCCGAATGCATTTGCCACTGTCTTACCTCATGGTCGCCGTGATACCACTGTGTCATTGTCCAATTGTGGCCTATCTGTTTTTGCCCCTCCAGATGTCTTGTGCCATGTTGACCTCATGCTGCTGTGTGGTGCTGCCGTGACCTAAACTGTGCATTGTGCCCTGTCGACCTCATGCGTGTGTGGCTGCTGCTGTGATACACCTGGTCATTTTGCCAGTCTGCCAATGTGTGCTGCCGTGACCTACCATGTGTCATTGTGACTGTCGACCTCATGTGCTTTCTTTTGGTGCTGCCCGTGACCCCCACATTGTGTATTGTGCTACTCTCTGACCTAATGCTGCTGCTGTGGCTGCTGCTGTGACCTAGACACTGTGTCATTGTGCAACTGTCTGACCTCATGATGCTGCTGGGCTGCTGCCGTGACCTACACACTGTGTCATTGTGCCAATGTCGGACCTCTTGCTGCTGCTATGGCTGCTGCCGTGACCTAGACACTGTGTCATTGTTCCACTCTGTGGCTACTCCTGTTTTTGCCACCTCCAGAATGTCATTGTGGCCACTCTCTGACTCCATGCTGCTGTGGCTGCACCGTCACCTCCACACTCTGTCACTGATGTTGCCACCTGAGCCTCAGCTTGTTTTTTTCCAGCTGTCGCTCGCATGACTTTATCAGGCTACATTCCCCTTCAGTTTTTTGGTCAGTTTTGCCCTCTTAAGTGCCCAGGGAATTTTATAGTGAAGCGATTCTAAGAGCGGCGGCAGTCATCTGCGTGTCATACTAAAACACAACATTGTATGAAGACCAAACCAAGCTCCCTCTGCATATTTAAGCATGGCACAACGTTCTACAGCACCCTGCAGGCTCTGTGCAGCCTGGAAATAGCTGTTTTTTAATGTGATTCGTGCCGAAGTAATTCGGAACGAAGTTATTTTTTGCCGAGAAATTCGGCGAAGTTAACGAAACGAATTTCGGGAAATTCGCCCATCTCTAATAATTACATTTTGTAATACATGAGCCCTAAGATAATGATTACTGAGCCAAAATAACTAGGTATATTGATCCCTTAACATACAGTATTAATTTGTTTTGGGAAAAACATTGTATGTTTAAACCAAAATGGAAAACCAGTCATTTGTTCTGTGGCCTCAGAATGTCGCCCAACATAATGCAAAATTAAGGGTGAAGAGAGAGTTAAAGGGGTTTTACCACAAAGGCATTTTATGCCTGGTTTGTCCAGCTTCAGCCTTCAGTGTGATCAAAAGAGGGTGTGTATAATTTGTTTGAACTGCATATCATGTGACCCAGCGCGACATCCAACTTAAAGCATATCGGTAGACTTTAAATATATATATCGCGACCATTAATTACCCTATATAGGAGCTCTGCGACTCCCTGGTTCCACTCTTTGTAACATGATCGGGTAAAATAAATCTATTTTTATTGTATCAAAATAACAGCAGTAGTGATAAACAAAGTTACAATGTTACTTGCGTTTTTGCCAACATAGCAGTGTGGTCGGACAGTTCATGAACACGAACTCAGCATCAGTCCAATGGTGAACTTTAGTGCTTCCGCATAGCACAGCGTTCGCTTCTGAGCATACAGATGGACAGGCGGGCAATCCGCGCAGGCGTGCGACGTTTCGTAGGAATCCCTCCCCCTTTCTCAAGCGTGCCCTGCCGCAACCAAGCCTATCATTTTATACCTGCACACCTGGTGATTAAAAACAGCTTGACATCACCATGCCTTTCCCCTCATATGCTCACTCTAGTCAAACAAAAGTCTGTTTATGTAAAGAGCTGTGAGTACCTACAATTTAGCTGAGTGGTTAGCACTTCTGCCTTTCAGCATATGGATTGCAAATTCAAATCCCTACAAGAGCCATAAATTGTGCCAGAATTCTTTCACAATTGCCATGATAAATGTGCCCAATTTTTGCTTGCTGCATGCAAGTAAACCTGATGAAGTAATTTATTTAGTAATAATTATATTGTTTATTAGGGCATAGTAATTCTAAGCAAGCTGTCTTTTACACAGACCTTAATGGAAAATCCGTGCAGTGGATTTTCTGCCCAGCGGTTTTTCACACCACCGGCAGTCCGTAAACATAGAACATGTTCATTTTTCCATCCGGTTTTCGGACAGAAGATAAATATGTCTATGTGAAAGGGGAGGGCTTTTCTCTGCAAACCGCAGAGAAAAGCCGTCCCCCGGCGGTCGTGTGCACGGCACGAAAACAGGACAGATACTGGTCGGATAAACCGACCGCTATTTGTCCTATTCCATGTGAACGGTCCCTTACAATTTCACAGGTTAGTGTTCCAAAAATGTAACACTCAGAACACACAGAGTTCCACAAAATAAGATTTGGCCTATTTTCCTGTAGGTCTGGCTCTTTGGCAGCCTTGTTTTAATTGCAAGTTCTTTAGCACCAGGGTAGTAGGAATATCAGCTGTCATAGTACTCAAAAACTATATCCACATGGTGGAGAGGTATCAAATGAGAAATTGAGCTTCACTTGGAAATGCTGGTGGTTGACGCTCCTGTTTCACCCAGGTGCCGTTTTTCTTGGCATTCTTTTTCTCGTTTTACTCAACGTGTTGGAGGAAATTGTCTCTGTTCTTGGGGTGGCGAATGTGCTCCATACACCCTGTCCTCTGAATAACCTACATCTGTTTAAGTCTTCCTGTACCTTCCTTGTACAATTCAGAGGAATATTTGTATCAGCTATTTTGTACATGCAATTGTTTTAGTAGTTTAATTCTAGAAAACACATTTTTAAAATAGGATGGAATCCCACCACGTCTTTGTTTCTTTTTTTAATTGTATTAAATGGGTTGTCTCATTACAGGAATTGCTAGCTATTTTAAAGATATTGCAAAAAACAAGTCATTTTGCAATATGTGTCCATTAACAGTGTCCTACCTATTCCTGTTTTTGAACAGCACCATCACCCTTGAGCCACTTTTGACAATTGTGAAGAACAAATGTCTGTTAGAAACCACATTTTTTAGAATAGGACCTGTAGTATAGCTGCAAATCACAGCAAAATTCCCCCAAAAATTCAAAACATGAACCTTTGGCCACTCTTGACAATTGTGAAGAACAAATGTCTATTAGAAACCACCTTTTTTTTAATAGGAATTGTAGTATAGCTGCATTTCACAGCAGCATGACCCAAAAAATTATAAAAATGACTTCTCAGCCACTGTTAAAAATTATGAGGGAGAAATGCCACATTTCTGTTCCAAAGGACCTTGATTATAGCTGTATCTCACAGCACCATGACCCCAAAACCACTGACAGTGCTAAAAATTTTAATGAAGAAGTGAGTTAATGGAATACGTGTTTTTCATGAAACCGTGTACAATTGGTGTCTTTTACAGTCTCCTCACGGCAAAACCAGCAAAATGACCTTTTAGGAACTGAGAATAAAAATTGCAGTAAGAAATGATGATTAAAAAATTTTTTTTTCAAGAGGAACATTTCTGTTTGAAGAGGAATGTGAAGTAGACTGGCAACTAATCGGTGACCTCGGCAATTGGGGCCACAACATCATCAGAGATCCATGCCTGATTCATCTTGATGAAAGTCAAAGTCAGCTGTGCTGAAGGTCTGCACAGATATGACGCTGGCTGCTGGGAAGGACAACATCTCTATGGTGTGGCAAGCGAGCTCAGGCCATTCATCAATATAGGATACAAAGAAGTCAATCGGGTCTGGAACATATCCAAAGACAACAATTGAGACGTAGATAGTCGTGCACCATGATCTTAAGCCGGTCTCTTTGTTTTGTATGTGTGCCCTGCATTACATGTGTTGGTGAGGTGGTAAATAAGGATTGCCAGAGGTCACCCATTAGGCTTCTGCCACAGTACCTGCTGCTGCGGCTACTTGGCGCTCTGCTGCTGTCACGTTGCTGACGTTGTTCCACTGTGACATTTGAAGAACGTGAAGCAGACGCAACAGATGTCTCCAGTTGATCAATCAGCAATGGCTCCAATTCCTGCATTTTACGCTCTATTTGGGTGGGTGGAAGGAAAGTGCTGAGTTTTGCTTTGTACCGGGGGATCGAGGAGTGTGGCCACCCAATAACTGTTGTTCAGTTTGATTGTCTTAATGCGAGGATCATGTTGGAGGAAATGGAGCATCCAAGCACTCATGTGAGAGATGGAGCCTTGATTTCCCAAGCCTCTTGGTCGAAGGGCACTAGCAAACTGATCTTCCTCATCTTCCTCCTCCGCCTCAAATCCATGCCAACCTCTTTCCAAGGCAGGGACATCGGTAATGTCGGTGTCCAGGAATACCTCCTCCTCTGCTTCCTCCGGCACAGCTTCAACACAGCCCTGCCCTGATGCACCCTGAGAGCTGAGGCAGTATCTTGCACTAGCCCTGGACCCCGAACCACTGCCTAATGAAGACCGATAAAATTGTGAAACTGTCGGGCCTTCTGGATTCGACGGAGAGAAAGGCTCCGTGTCCGCATCTGTGTCCGTCTCCTCCTCCGTCGCTGGTGGGACCTGATATTTCAGAGTGTCCAATGACCGTTCCAGAACTAAGATCACCACAATGCTCATGCTGACAAGGGCATTGTCCGCACAGACCATTTTGGTGGCTTCTTCAACACTGGCAAGGATGGTGCAAAGCTCTTTCCCCTGCCTCCACTCTCGGTGGCTCAATACCCCGAGGTCCGCACCGCTGCTTGTCAGGCCATGTGTCACTTCGTACTGCGTAATGGCATTGCGCTGCTGCCACAATCGCTGGAGCATGTGGAGGGTGGAATTCCAGCGTGTTGCCACATCAACAAGACTGGCCGAGCTAACGCTGCAATGCAGGGTGCGAACGGCGTAAGTGTGAGCTTGGAACTCGAGCCTTCCTCAGCAGGCAGTCCAGACCCGGGTAGCACTTTAGAAATTTCTGGACGACGAGGTCCATGACGTGTGTCAGGCAAGGGATGTGCTCCAGCCTACTGATCTTAAGGGGGGCCATCGACCGTTATCGCACACCACCTTGCCTGGCACAAGGTACTTGTCACCCAGCCAGCGCTCGGTCTCGTTGCAAAGAGACATCCACAGCTCCTGACCTGTGTGTTGACGGTCTCCAAGACAGATTAATTTCAACACGGCCTGGTTTCTATGGGCACGTGATGCTACCAGTGGACCTTGGGGAAAAGAACCCTACACCATCCCTGCGGTTTTGAAGAGCCTGAGCCTGAGAGCCACCGTTACCACCAGAGACATCCACCTAGCTCACCCATTGAGCTGTCACAGAGATATAGTGGCCTTGGCCGTGCTTACTAGTCCATGTATTGGTGGTCAGATGGACCCAAATGCAGACAACACGCTTGAAATTTTAGATGACACGTGGCTGGCCAGGGAAGGGATGGCTTTTCTGGAAAATAAATGCCTGCTTGGCATCTGGTATTGGGGGGCAGGGAAGGGCCATGATGTGGCGGAACCCATCTGTGTCCACCTGACGGAAAGGCAAACATCTTCCAAGGCCAAAGTCTGCAATGCCGGACATTTTAGCCTTTTGGCTTTGCGCTGGTTTGGGTTAAACCTGCGTGGACAGGAAGGATGGCTGTAAGACTGGCCACTGTATGGCGTTGCAGGGGTCAAAACTGGTGGAAGGAGAAGGGGTAGGATCGGGACTCTGGTGACGTTTGCTGGTGGTTACTCGGACGATGGTGGTAGGCTTGAAGCGGGGCTGTCCTGGTTTATGATCTGAGAGACATGGGCAGCCTGAGGAAGCTTGGTCCATGGTGAGGAGGAGGGAGGCGGAGACAGAGGGTGTTGTCAGAAGTGGTTAGAAGTCGGGATCGGGTGTGACCTTTTTGGACCAAGTGTCCCTCCATTTCAACACATGCATTCGCCCTTGATGTGATAGACATGTTGTGTGGTGTGGTTAAACACTAAGATTCGTCCCTCTACTGATACGTTTACAGCAAAGTTTTGGCATGTGACATCGCTGGGTCAGCATGAGGCTTGATCGAAAAAAGGCCCAGGCTTGATATGATGGGGTCCTGGGACCTTTTTTGAAGGCGATATAAGCTTGCGGAGAGGGGGTTTCGCTGATCAGGGGGGGATAATTCAGCGGACCTGAGCGACCGGCCCTTCCCTTTTTGAGGCGGGGTACCGTACTGGACACTACCCATCGTCTTCTTCCTCGTTCCAGTGATAAAGCGCTCGCAAGCTATTCTGCTGGAAAAGTCTAGTTGGATCTGCAATGTCGTCATCATCTTCATCATCACAACAGGTGATTTCCTACGTCCTGGACTTTCTGCTCCTGGAGTGCGGCCTAAACGCTACAGGCACTGCAAGAAGACACGCTGCGGCCGCCCGGGATTTTTGCTGATTGACCGGGTTCCCATCTCCTACTTTGAATGGCATCAGACGATTGGGCGTCTGAGCAGATCAAAATCATTCCTCTTTGGCTCTTGATCTTTTGAATGCCTTCTGACCCAACTGCAGTTTGTCATCAAAGTGGTCTTCATGAAAAAGGATTATCCTACAATGGTGTTGCCGAGTTGACATTGGGCTGCCTTCGTTCAATGTTGGAGGATGATTGATGATGATTGGATGATGACATTTGTGGCCGTAGAATGGGAGGTCAAGGAGGTAAGATGACTGCTGGATCAGGTTGCATTAACCACTGAAAACTCAGATTGGCACTGTGTTCGTTACTGGAGATGTCACAGCGGCACGACCCAGCGATGACAGGCCTGACGGTCACTTGTCAACCGACATCCGCTGGCTTTGTGTGTTGCCGCACCAAGCACTGGAAGGAGCACCCTCTCTTGTACTATACCTCTCATGTCCTACACCCCGCTTTGATCGCTTACCACTGCCCAATTCGCTCAATTTTCGAAAGATAAAAAGTTAAAAAGGTATGGAAGAGTTTTTGACAGGTCTGTTTGTAAAATTCGGCATATTCACAGCTTTCTTAATATTCCTCCTCTAATTTCCTTCAGCCAACTAGGATTAGAACATGAATTGTTTCTATCGAATTACCTGTGAAATGCGGTATGGTGGAAGAACCGTTAGGATGAAAAATCACACAGTGTTCTTTCTTAAGTCCCCAGGAGATTTGACAATGCCCAGTAGGACGAGAAATTGTTAGTGTTTTCAACAAACTATCATTCAAGTGCGCTATTCTGCGCCAAACTGAGGATTCTCCGAGCGCATAAAACTATTTTCAAAAGTTACAAAGAATGAGACAAGTGCGTTTTTGCTGCAATGACACACGGAGAACAGTACTTAGGAAAAATTTCTGTATCCAAATTTAAGTAAAAGGGTGGATCATTTAATATCAAAATTGGGCTTGCACAAAGTGAAAAATATCAGCTATTTAATAAAGTTATAGGTATAACCAAATAGGTGGTTTTTTGGACCATATAAAATAACACCAACTGTTACTAGAATATTTCTGTATCAATTTTACGTACATACAAGGTGGCTCTGTCGAACAAAACTGGGCTTCAAACCAAAGTAAAATACAGCTTATTTAATACGTTATACGGTATAACAAAGGTGGTTGTTTGCACAATGAAATACACCCAACAGTTACTAGAAAATTTCTGTATCCATATTTAAGTACAAGGTGGCTCTTTGAACAAAAATGGGCTGCACCAAGTGAAATACAGCTATTTAAAAGTTATATGGATACAAAAAGGTGTTTTTTTCACCACTGAAATATCATCCAACAGGTACTAGAAAATTCTGTACTCCAAATTTAAGTTACACGTGGCTCTTTGAAACAAAAATCTGGGGCTGCACCAAAGTGAAATACAGCTATTTAAATGGTTATACGGATAACAAATGCGTCAGCTTTTTGACACCAATGATAATACACCAAACAGTTACTAGAAATAATCTGTATCCAAATTTAGTACAAGTGGCTCTTTGAAAATACATGGGCTGCGCCAAAAGTGAAAATAACAGCTATTTAAAAGTTATACGAATAACCAATAGGTGGGTTTTGCACCAATGGATACACCGAACAGTTACTAGAAAATATCTGTATCCACATTTAAGTACAAACGTGGCTTTTGAACAAAACTGGGCTGCACCATAAGTGAAATACAGCTAGTTATAAGTTATACGGATAACAAAAGGTGGTTTTTGCACAATGAAATACTCCATAACAGTTACTAGAAAATATCTGTATCCAAATTTTAAAGTACAAGGTGGCTCTTTGAAAAAAAAACTGGGGATGCACAAAATAAAAAGGTACAATTTCACCTCAGGTGCGAGATTTTGCTGGCCAAAAAGTGGGAAAAAAATGCCATTTCAATGCAGGTTCAATGCCCAAGGGCGTCTGGGCCTGCACGATTACCCCTCCTTTCCAAATGTCCAGCCTGTCTGTTTGTCTGTCCTTCCCCACCCCCCTCCTTCGACGGTGTACAGCTCTAGGTTGCTTCTCTTTAAAAGTCTCTGTCTACTAATAAGAACTGCAAATTCTCTAAGACTATTGTCTAATGTTCCACAGCTATAAAAGCATTTGGTTGACTGTATGATTAAAGAGAAGGAACTGTGTTCTGTGCTGAGCTGGATTGAGTAGGCACGTATCCCACATAGTCTTGCTTTGTGATAACAACGGATACCTGATATCTGAACTGGAAAACGCTGTTTCTAGAAAAACGATGTCATTGTGAGTTTCCAGCCAATGCAACCATTACACTTTCACAGTCATGTACGTGCGCACACCCTAGCTCACCTGCTCTTTGCTCTAAACTGATTTGCTGGCTGCCACAAAATGACGGAAGTGCCGGGAAAACGGTTGCAATGTAATAGATTATCTGCAGATTGTCCACCTAAAATATCGCCGTTGTGTCGGAAATTTACGCTCCAGCCTAAAAATGTTTTGTGATTTCATCTTTGTCGATTATAGTCGCTCATCCCTAATGGTGACACTTTTGTGGGCATTATTCCTGTAGTATGTGGTCATCATGTACATGATTCCTCTCCTGTAATCTAATACTTTGTATAATTGCGTTACTGTATTTTACTGACTATATTACTTCTGTAGTATGTTACCAATGTGCACATTATCCCACTGCTGCGATATCACTGTGAGCCTGATTACTGCGCAGTAATTTTAACTGAGCATTATACTAAATTATACCTTTACAGTGATATTACCAGGTGTATTATCTTCATGCTGAGAAAATGCAAGGTTGGCAGCCACAGACAGAAACAATGGGACAAACCAAACATCATGCTGGGTATGCAAGGTAAAAGAGAACATAGAAAAAGAGAGAAGAATGGATGTTGGACATGAATGTAAATACAAACTGATAACATTGACAACCAGAAACATAGGACCAGGAATTTGGAGGACTGGATGCACAGGATGTACCATGAATCAGGATGCACAGGAACTGGCTGAATACAGTACATGGAAAAATCACACAAAATATTTCCGAAACCTCCTGATATGATTCAAACATTACTTTATTGAGAAAAGGGATACTGAAATCAGATTGAAGCACATTGAGTAATTTCTAGTGGATGTGTATCTGTGAGCCTAAATCCAGTTTTGCATTGGCCAAAAGTTAGATCTGCAATTAAGAATAGATTGACTTGGACATAATGAATATGCATTTTAGTAGCTTGTGGACCAAGGGCCCAGTGACTGAGATTTTGAAAAAGCCACATTGGAACCATCAGCCTTCAAGAATTGTAGTTAAGATTTGTGCCTCCTTGTGTCTCTCTTATTAAACTTGTTTATATGTTCCTTGTAACCAACAAGCATAAGTGCCACTTGCTAGTAAAGCATTTATGAATTTGGTAGTGAAAACCGACTGTATGTGCATTGTATGCTCACCATCTCCTCCAAGTTAGATTATCACCCCAGTTATACCAACTGAACTCCATAGGGGTGGACACCTTATGTACCAGAGGGTTTGTAGCAACACCTTATACATTTGAGCCATCTTTTATACACTAAACAGAATAACTTTGTTTTTGTGTTTGCTTATGCATTATACTAATAGCAAACATGCACATTCACATTTATTTCACTTTATTTGGAGATGATGACTGCTTTTTTTATATATTGACATGATCAGGTAGAAGGATGACATTTTATGATGCCTAACTTCAGCATCATTAGCAAAAAAAATGGAGTGATCAAGGTATTTGAAATTTACAAGCTGCTGACCTATTGAGGGAATCTACACAGCTACTGGTCCGCAGTGTATAATTTGTTTCAATGTTCAGGGCTGCTGAAATAACCATCTTATTAAGAGCAAAAAAAAGCTGAGTTTCCTTCCACATAGGAAATGATTATTAAACAATTTCTTTACAAGCAGCCAATGCTACTATTTTGGGCAACCAACATGCATGTCTAAAGAATCTACATCATAGCACTTTAATGGTACTAACAATTCTTCTGAGGCTCATTGTGTTAATTATCATTATTTATTTTCAGAAATGCCAACAAAGTGGATTCTGAGCTAGGCGTGTGAAGGCAATTAAAATGATTAGCTCAGAATATAAGACGTAGATGAAAAAGTAGGGTTCACAATTTCAACATAATTTTCTACTCTTGAAGAATTATAGTATAATAAAACAAAGCAATTTAATGATATAAATAATAAATAACATATTAAAATTATTGGGGCTCTGACTTTATTAAATACCTGCTGTCCAGGTTATTGAACCAATGGCCCACATTTACTAAAAGTTAGAAAGGAGAGATCGAACAGGTCTGTAGCTATAGCGACCAGTGCTGGCAGCCTACTAGAAGAGATCGAACAGGTATGCAGCTATAGTGACCTGAGGAGCTGATGCAGCCTATACAAGAGGGGATATCTAGGAATAGGTAGGATACATATTGCAAAGTGACTTGTTTTTGCAAGATCTTTAACATAAAAAACAATCCTTGTGGCGAGACAACCCCTTTAATATTATTGATGGACAATTGTGTTTGGGGCCCCATCGAGTATCCCAGACACACTTATGAAAAAAGCTGAGTTGGATCCATGCCTCTCATTGTCAGAAAGTCATCTTCTCAGACCTTCTACTCGTGTAAATGCCTAATTCATCACCACAGCCTGTCCTCTTATACTGCAATTAAAAGGACAGCTAGGAGACAAATTATTCAGGGGTGTGTGGACTTGTGCTCAGGATTGCACCCCTAGGACAAAACAGTACTGATAACATCGAGTCAACTTTTTTTTCTTTTAGCAGAAACTTTAAAAAGGAGAAGGTAAAAGACTTCCCTGTTATGCCCTGGACTAAACTCTCCCCTGCACTAAATAATTAATTTGCATTTTATTACATAAGATAAGTATTTGATCACCTACCAACCAGCAAGAATTCAGGCTCTCACAGACTTGTTATTTTTTCTTTAAGAAGCCCTCCTACTCTGTACTCATTTCTTGTATTAATTGTACCTGTTTGAACTCATACCTGTATAAAATACACCTGTCAACACACTCAATCACACTGCAACCTCTCCACCATGTCGAAGGCCTACAGGACAATAGGCAAGAAGCTTTGTGAGAAGGCAACAACTGTTGGTGCAAATATAAGTAAATGGAAAAACCAAATCTGTCAATTTTTCCTAGGCCTAGGGTCAACAAAAACCCTTTTGGGGGTGGGAGATTCTCAGAAAGGTAATAATCACCCAAATACATGGGGGGGTGGTTATGACTGAATATACTGGGACCACAGTCTCAAAGATTCCATTGTGACTTGTTATCATAGTTTTAAAATCCTGCAGACAGCGGGTCCCCTGCTCTCCCAGCAATGCCCGGTCAATTTTGAGTTCCCCAAAGACTATTTAGATGCCCCAAAAGGGGCATGGAAAAGTCGTGGTCAGAGGGAACCAAAAAAAACCCTTTTAGTATAACTCCACTTCCCGTTTTTGAAATGAGGATGAGTACAACCCCAAGAACATTGTCCCAACCATGAAGCATGGGGATGGAAACATTATACTTTGGGGGTGCAAAGGAGACAGGACGAGACAGGACGACTGGGCAGTTTTGAATTGAGGATGGATAGGGCTATGTATTGGAAATTTTTTGGCAATAACTTCTTCCCATAAGAGCATTGAAGGGGGTCATGGCGGGTTTTTTCAAAAGACAATGACATGAAACACACAGCCAGGGCAACTAAAGAGTGACTTCATACGAAGCATTTCAAGGCCGATACCCCATTCCCAATGTCCCCTGGGGTACCCCCAAAACCTGAAAATCTGAAAAGTCTAATAGGGGGAGGGGGCCCAAAACCCCCGTTTGCAGTGTGGCAAACTTGGCCAAAAACTACAGAAACTCGATTTCTTAAAGGGAAACAAAGGTTTCTATAAAAATTTTAAATTTTGTTTTTCTTTTGTATCAAAATTTTTCCATGCAATAAAATGCAGAGTAATTATTTAAAAATAACGTGATTTTCTTTTTTTTGTTTTTTTTATTTTCTCACAGTTGAAGTGTTACCTAGGATAAAAATTACCAGTATCTTCATACAGTTATCACAAATGTATTCATAGCCTTATCATATTAATAATATTAGCAATTAGCATTATTGTTTATGCTGTTTATGTATTGATTATTGATTTTGTTGTAGTTTGTTGTTTCCCCCTTACTCGCAGTATAATACAAAAAACGTCAAAAATCTAGTACCGAAATACCCTGAAAATTTAAAAGTTTCCCTAAGACCACCTTATAAAAAACAAGATAAAATTGGAGACCCCAACTTAAAAATTAATGATATTGAAAATATTTTTATCCAAAACCCGGGGAAGTCCACATTTTGTAGTCTCTTAAAATTTAAAAACAAAAAAAGGGGGAATTGTCTAAACAATACGGGGTTAAGTGTTTAAAATTTTAAAAATTTCATATTTATAAGACTTAGAAGACTTAGAAATTTGATTCTGTCCTTGATGCTTAGCCTTGACGTAGTTATAGATGTAATAAATATTTCCTAGTTTTTCATTTTTAAATTAAATTGTTCATCATTTCTAGTAGAGGAATTACGTTTATCTGAGTTATCTGGTCAACCTAAAACCCCACTTTCAATTCTAATCCTGATAATACAAAATTGTTTAATATAATGCGACAGAGATGTTTATTGAAACATTCCTTTAAACTATTTCCCAAATCCTCGAAGGCCAAAAAGAGGGTTTTTCCAATTAATTACTACCTCAGAAATAAAAAACTTGTTTTTATATTTAAAAATAAGCTTTTTTTCTTGTTTAAATAAAACATTAATAATGACTGTTATTTACAAGTGGTCTGAAAATTAATGTTTATAAAGAAAGTAAGAAAATTACTGTTTACACAAATTTTGAAAAAAACTAACCAATTTTATTGCAAATTGTAAAAAAAAATTGAAAATTTTGATGATGGGATGATGTTTTCCACACTTTCCCGATCAATTTTCCCTTTTTAAAAAATTTGGTTTAAGCAAAATTAAAAATTTTTCTTTTGAACAACCCGATGTCAGGGGCCCAATTTTGAATAACAAAATATTCCCCTTTGAATTAATTTTGGAAACGAACAGTTTTAAATAAAAGCAAGAGTATGAGTAAATTTGACCCCGGGTTTCCCCGACTTTTAAATTATTGAGCTGTGGGAGGGCCCCTATTTCCCACAGGCACCCTGGGCGGGGGGCCTAGGGGGGCACCTTTAAGGGGGGGGCCAGAAGAGTCATGTGTTGTTTTTTGTTTTTTTTTATTTTTTTTTTCTGACCCAAAAGGTCAGCGGGAGGTCAGCGGGACCGGGAGCTGGGCCTTACATTTGTTGCAGAGTGCTGGGTAAGGAGGAGCAGGCTGCTTGCTCTCTCTCTCCCCCGCAGAGCGCTCAGCTGAAACAACTTCCGAAGGAGAGAGCAGTGATGCCCCGCCCCCCTCCCCCCAGCACAGCGAGGACAGGAAGAGAAAATTTCTCCTGGGGGCCCCGCACACGGAGATAAAAGAATAGGGGGGAAATGAAAATTTCTGTGGGGGTTTAATCGTGGGGGGGACCGGGGGGGGCCAGCTGTTTGGGGATTATCTGTGGGGTGCCATGTGTGGGGGGGATTGTAGGGTTGGGTGCTGTTGGGGGATTGGGGTGCCTTCGTGGGGGGGGGTTGTGGGGAGGGGCCTGTGGGTCCTGCTTGGTCGGTCCTTGGGGCCATGCTGTGGGGTGCCCAGCGTGGGAGGGATCCTGTGGGGGAGGAGCTGTGGGGTCCCGCTGGGGGAGGGGATGTGTGGGTTCCATGCTGTGGGGGGGATCCGTGGGGTGCCATGCTGTGGGGGTGGGATCCTTGGTGGGATCGTGGGGGGGGGGTCCCGTGGGGGTGGGGGGGGGGGGGGGGGGGGTTGTGGGTGCCATGCGTTGGGGGGGATGCCCTGGGGGGTTTCATCTGTGGGAGGATCCTGTGGGGGGAAAGCTGTGGGGAGGGATCTTTGGGTGCCCCGTGTGGGAGGGGTCCCTTTTGGGGTGCCATCTATGGGGGCATCCTGTGGGGTGCCATGCTGTGGGGAGGGATCCTGTGGGGTGCCATGCTGTGGGCAGGGATCCTGTGCGGTGCAATGCTGTGGGGTGGGATCCTGTGGGGTGGGATGCTGTGGGGAGGGATCATGTGGGGGGGCCTGCTGTGGGAGGATCCTGTGGGGTGCCCGCTGTGGGGGGGGGATCCCGGGGGGTGCCATGTGTGGGGGTGCCCTGCTGTGGGGGGGGGGTCCCCGTGTGGTGCCATTGTAGGGTGGGGTTGTGGGGTGGGGGGGCTGTGGGGACGGATCCTGTGGGGTGCCAGCTGGGGGAGGGATCCTGTGGGGTGCCATGTTGTTGGGGTTGATCTGTGGGTTTTTTTTTTTGTGGGGGGATCCTGTGGGGTGCCATGCTGGGGTGCCATGCTGTGGGTTGGGTTTTTGTGGGGTGGGGGTCCGTTGGGGGGCCATGCGTGGGGGGGGATCCTGTGGGGGGGATGCTGGGGGAGGGATCCCCGTGGGGGCCATGCTGGGGGAGGGAACCTTGGGGTGGTGCTGTGGGGAGGGACCTGTGGGGTGGGTGCTGTGGGGGGGGGGAGCCTGTGGGGGGGGGATGCTGTGGGGGGGTCCGTGGGGGCGATGCTGTGGGGGGGGGATCCTGTGGGGTGCCATACGTGGGGGGGATCCTGTGGGGGGCCTTTTTGGGGAGGGGCCCCGTGGGGTTGGGGATGCTGTGGGGTGCCATGCTGGGGGAGGGATGCTGGGGGTTGGATGTGTGGGGAGGGATCCGTGGGTGCAAACTGTGGGGAGGGTTTGGGGGCCTGCTGTTGGGATAGATCCTGTGGGTGCCAGCTGTGGGGGGGAGTCCCGTGGGGGTGGGAAAGCTGTGGGGGGGATCCTGTGGGGTGCCATGCTGTGGGGGGGGATCCGTGGGGGGGATCCCGTGGGGAGGGGGTCCGTGGGGGGGGATCCCGTGGGGTGGGATCTGGGGGAGGGATCTGTGGGGGGCCATTCTGTGGGGGGGGGATCCTTGGGGGGCCATGCGTGGGGAGGGGGTCCTGTGGGGGCCCCTGCTGTTCGGGGATGTTGTGGGTTTCCATGCTGTGGGGGGGATCCTTTGGGGGGCCATGTTGGGGGGGGGTTCGTGGGGGGGATGCTGTTGGGGGGGGATGCGTTGGGATGGATGTGTGGGTGCCATGCTGTGGGAGGATCCGTGGGGTCGGATGCTGTGGGGTGACATGATGTGGGAGCTGGGGGGTGAATGATTGGGGACTGGGGGGGGGGGGAATGATGTAGGGGGCTGGGGGGGACACGAGTGTGGTGGGGGGGGGGTGAGGGATGTGGGGTGAGGGGAGGAGGTGGAAATGTGGGGGGTTTTGGGGGGGGGCAGGGTCAGAGACAGGGGGGTTACGAATCCCACCTGGTTATCCACCTGCCGGCGTGGTACTAAGCATCCGTTTATCCTACTCTGGATTGGTATCAAAGCCTATCCTGTTTATCCTACCTTCTGGCGAGTATCTAAGCCATTCTGTGTTACCTACCCCTTTTGCGTTTAGTAACTAAGCCTATCCTGTGTTACCCCTTCTGGCTTGGTTTCTAAGCCCCTTTTATTCCTACCTTTTGGCATTGAGTATCTAAGCCCATCCCTGTTTATCCCACCTTCTTTGGATTGAGTTTCTAAGCCTACCTGTTTTTCCACCTTCTGGCTTTTATCTAAGCCTATTTTGTTATCCCACCTCTGGGGGATACTAAGCCATCCTGTGTTATCTTTTCCCTTCTGGGTTGATATCAAGCCTATTTGTGTTAATTCCTGATTTTCCCGGCGTTTGCGGGATATAGGGTTGTACTGTACACACCGTATAAAACCCCGGGGACTTTTGAAGCAGTGGGCCGGCGTGTACTTCTATAGCGGTGTTTGCCCACCCCCATAACTTTTTACATTCCTTTTTTCCAGCGCACGACCATTGGGGGAAACCGCAGGTAAACTAGCTTTTTAGGGAGCTATAATTATGTATTTGTGGGTTTACGGGTCATTGCACTAAGGGTGTCTACCACTATATGGGGATGAGGTGGAGTTACATCTGCCAAGCCCCTGTACACGGTGCTACCCCTATATTTCACTTTTGGTGGGAATATCGTTGTGGGGCCTGTGACATGGTGTCTACCACTTATGGGCACGTATGGAGGTAATTTAAAAAGTCTGCAGACCCGTAATTACCCTGGGGGTTCCCCCTTTAAGGGCACTATATGGAGGAATAAATTGCAAGCCTGTGTACACTGGGGCACCACTATTTGGCACTTATTGTTAATTACAGTCTGCAAAGCTATGTACACGGATTTCCCCTAAAAGGGGCACTGTATTGCGGTAATATAAGTCTGCAGAGCCTGGTACACTAGTTTACCGTATATGGCATTGTATGATGGAAATAGGTTGAGTGAAGGTTTATCTTTGGACAGTTTTGGCGTTATCAGTTTGGCGGTATCTCCCCCTTCCTGGATGCTGAATAGACTATCCAACGTCTAGGAAAAACTGGGGGGCAGCAACCCTTCAATTAGCTTCTTCTAGAACCTTACATGGGATATGGGCGTGCTTTTTATAAAGGGGGGTGGCATAATGTGAAAGGGCGGGAAAACAAATTTGTAATGGGGCGTATTCAGGTTTGGCCTAGGGGGGCCCTGACCTATAAATACAGCCCCCTTGGACCACCTCAATCGGCCTGAAAGGTTTTTTTCCCAGCACTCCCAGCGCTTGGGGTGCACGCAGTAAGCATAGCTTTAATTTCCTTTCAAACCCATCAGGAGCTTAAAAAAACATGTCACTGGTTATAATAAATGAGCGAGCAGTAAAAAAAAACTATTTTATTTGAACCGAACTTTAGGTGTTCATTTGGGGTTCATTCGAACTAGAACCAATCCCATTAAAGTCCCAAAGTAAAAGATATTTGTTATTATATACCATACAGGTGAGGAGAAGCTGTAATTAAACCCTCCATAACAGAAACTGGAGCGTGAAACAACTTAGTGAAAAAATTTTGGGTCTAAGAGCAACAGAAAAAAATTGAGAGACTAAAATACTTAATTCCTTTCAATGGTAATGAAAAGATGAGGACAGCTTTCAATTAGGGATAGCTATAGGGGGTGTGCTGTAGCGCTACCAAGGGGCCTTCATCCCGAGGGGGCCCAAAAACCCCCTTTACCAAGGGGTTTTGGAGGGGGTGTGTTATACTTAACCCCCCAAAGCTGCAAAAAAAAGAAACCCTTTTGGCACTGGTATGATTTAGAAATCCAAGCACTCGTAAAATAAAATCCAGATATGGAGTTAGGGTTATGTGGACCGCAAATTCGCCAAATAACAGTTTCGTTTGTGGGAAAGATGCAGCCCAATAACAAACTCCCTAAAATTGATGTCTATGGAAAGGGAAATGTATTAAATAAAAAAGACAATTTAAAATACAAAAGGGAAGCTGAAAATGGCTTTTACAAGGCAAACAGGAAATCTGTTATGTAACTGATCATGTAATTTTAGCGCTAATGATGTTTTGACACTTTTTTGGCACTGCACTGATTGGATGGCCGCCAAAAATGCAGAAAGCCCTGAAAAGCTAAAATGGGGTGCGAAATAGAACTAGAACTTTTCTCGAAAGAAAAGTAAAATTTTTGGTTCGGGTTTGAGTTCTAAAAAAATTTAAGAAGTTTTACAGGACTTTTTCTTTTCTAGAATGGTTTTACCAACACTATTTTTGTCCCCTTCTGAGGACAGCACAAGCTAGTGACAGAAGCTGCTTCCAGCGCTGTGTCCCCTTTTCTGGGAAGGTGCACAATTTAGAGCATTTTATGCTCAAGTCTGGCAGTTTTCAGCCCGAAAAAGTCCCCCTTTTTAAGACAGTTTTCATGTTTTTTCCCATTTAAGAATAGGTTTTTTCATTTAGGTGAGCGGGCTAGCCCCGGGGGGGGGTATGAAAATAAACGACCTTCAGACTTTTTTTTGGTAGAAAAAGAAATTTGGGGTAAAAATCTAAAAAGACAACATTTTAAGAAAAAGGACACAGGCTGGAAACCATGTCTGGCACGATTGTGCTGTCTCACAAGGGGGATATGTACATTATAGACAGTTCTCTTTTAAAGTGTCACTCCCATCCAGGTAGCGACTTCGTGAGAACAGTAAATTTCTTTGGATTTAGCTGATAGTATAATAATGTACTAATGTATGTGTGTACATATATAAATAAACACTCACCCCGGCCCCTTTAAAGGGAACCAAACAGTAACGGGTTGGCCCCCTTTTTCCTTAAACGCCCAATTTTTTCGTGGCATAGATTAAAAGGTTTGCAACAATGCCCAAATTGGGGACCAAGGGGCCCAAAATGCCCAAAAAAATATTCCCCCCACCATGACACCCCCACCCCCGCCCCTGAACCGTTGATACAAGGCAGGATGGATCCATGCTTTCATGTTGTTGCCCGCCAAATTCTGCCCCAAACCCATCCGAATGTCGCAGCAGAAATCGAGACTCATCAGACCAGGCAACGTTTTTCCAATCTTCTACTGTCCAATTTCGATGAGCTTGGGGAAATTGGAGCCTCAGTTTCCTGTTCTTAGCTGAAAGGAGTGGCACCCGGTGTGGTCTTCTGCTGCTGTAGCCCATCTGCCTCAAAGTTTGCCGTACTGTGCGTTCAGAGATGCTCTTCCCGCCTACCTTGGCAGAAGGTAGGCAGAAGAGCAGTTGACAGGTGTACCTAATAAAGTGGCTGGTGAGTGTATATAATATTATATAATATATATATATATATATAATATATATATATATATATATATATAAATATATATATATTATTATATTATATAATATAAATATATATATATATATATAAATATAATATAATATAAAAATGAAAAGCAGCAGCCCCCCGGGAAAAAATTATAAAGCGGGTGCAAGCAAGTATAAATCCCATCCGGGGAAGCAACGAAAAAGGGAAAAACTGCTTGCACTCACCCAAAATTTTTAAAAGGTTAAAAATCATTGCTTTATTGAAAATTAATCATTATAATGTGCAACATCAGGGCATAAAAAGTGCATAAGCACAAAAAACAAGTGTATATTTACATTTCTGTAAGATGGCAGCCGGAAAAGTCTGCAATGGGTATATATTCGCCAGGGTTCTGCATGCACCCTGATGAATGGATGGCAAGCGACTTCAAAGAAAAGGAAAGTCGCATGGTCCGCCACTGGTAGGTGCAGTTATGTGTCACCAAGGTACTGGCCTTGGTGAGGTAGGAGCCGGGTTGTTTTTGTTGCCCGCTGCGTTTGGAAATTTTTGGCACAGGGTTTAAACAGCTAGCATAGCTTTTTTAAAAAACAGCTTACCCCCGGGAGGGCTCTTCCGGGAGCGGGCCCAAAGGGGTTGGGGTTGGGGGGAATGTCCCCCCCCAGGATCCCATTTTCCCCCTTTTGGCCCTCCTCATATAAGTCAGTAGTCACTGACTAGGTTGGCTTTTTCCCAAAGGGGGAAAAAAGAATTTTGGGCCCTGAGGGTTGGGGACTGGAGACGGGGCAAGATCCCCCCTTTCCCACCACGGCAAAATTTTAAAGGGTTATATTGAGGACAACTATTCCTTTGTATTAGCCAGCGCTCAGACGGGGGGGAGTTTGTTTCATTTTTTTTTGTTTTTACGTTTTCAATTGTTGCCCTTTTTCTTGCTTAAGGGTGTGCCAATAAAAAATTGGGAAAACCCTTTATTTGGACAACCACCGTTTTGGGAGTCTCTGTCAAACTGGATTTTTTTGCAAAGATCCAGGGCCTGTGGCTCACAATACATAAAGGGCAGGGAGCCACCCCCCTTCCACTTAGTGTAAACCCAAACCCATGGGATTCAGGGAGGGCAACTCGGGTCTGCAGTGTCCCAGGGGCGGCATGTCCGGGCCCGACATGCGCGAGCACACAAACGGGGAAACCGCCGGGAGGGGCCCCCCCATGGCAAAGAGATCGAAAGTTACGATCGCCATCTTAGAAAGGGGCAGCCAGCAGCCACATATACATATAATGGGACAGAAACGTTTAGACTGCCGCCAGGCATAAAATTAAAAAAGAAATAAAACATAAACATTTTTAAAAAAATAAAAAAATAATAATAAAATAATTAAAATTTGGCAAAACAGGGGTTTCATATTTTGGCTGGAGGAACATGGCAGAATACACACCAGTTCGGTAAAAATACTACCTGTCAATGAGCCACAAGGGAAAGAAGCAAAATTTATACCATTTAAAATGCAGCCCATAAATTAAAACCCAAAAAAAAGAGACCCCCCCAAACTACAACAAATTAAGTTTATAAAAATTTCCCGGGGTCTAAAGTATAAATGCCCAATCCAAAAGGGCCCTCACTTTTAAAGCCACACCTTTTAAAAAAAAAATATAGTTAAAAAATTAAAAAAAAAAAAAAATAAAAATTTTAAAAGGGAGAAAAAGGGAGAAAAATAAAAATTAAAAAAAAACATAAATAAAAAAAAAAACATAAATGGCAAAGATTTAATACGGGGGCATCAAAAAAAACACCCTAAGACATGAGGCCAGACCAAAAAAAAATTTAAAAAAAAATAAAATATTTATTTTATTAAAGAGAATTTTTTTTTTTTTTAAATATATTAAAATTTCTTGTGTAGGAGGTAATTCATATTTCCCCTTATAAAGATCTGAAAACAAGAAAAAAAAATTTAAAAATTTAAAAAAATTAATTCAAAATCAAAGTTGTAAAAATGTACAATTTTTAAAAACCATATTAAAGCTGTATACATCCTAATCCAGGGAAAACCACCCCAGCTAAGAAAGGGGGACTGAAAGAGGGGGAGAACGGGGAAACCTTTATATTTTCCCTTTTAAAACATTTTAAATTTTTGAACTTAAAAATTTTATTTTTAAACCATTCGGTTGGGGAGAATTCAGTTTATAAAAATCCATTTGAGTTCCTTCTTTTTAAATAAAGTCAATCTTTTTCCTCCTCTCTTTAGAAATTTGGGGCCCCGAGTTTAGACCAAAAGGTTTCAAAATTTTGCAGCGTTAATCATTTGAGTGGGTTTTAGGTGTCTTGTATTGTCAGGCCCCTTTTAAAGAGAGGGGGGATAGTTTGACTTTATTAAAAAAAAAGGAATCAAGGGATTTATAAACTGAATTTCCCCAACGAATGGAAAAAATAAGAATTTAAGATCAATAATAAAATGTTTAAAAAAAGAAATATCTAGGGGGCCCCCCCCTTTTCTTCCCCATTCAGCCCCCTCTTAGTGGGTGGTTTGCTGGATTTGATGTATACAGATTATAAGGGTTTGTTAGAATGTACATGTATGTACAAGTTGTTTTGAATTTTTTTAATTTTAATTTTTTTTTTTGTTTTCAGATTTTGGGGGGGAAATATAAATTTACCCTACAAAAAAATTTGAATTAAATAATAAATTTTTTTTTTTAAATTCTCTTTAAAATATTTTATTTGTTTTTTCTTTTTTGGTTTTGGGCCCTCATTTTTGCGGTGTTTTTTTGGGCCCATGCCCCCTGATTGATCTATGCATCATTTTATTTTTTTTTATGTTTAATTGTATTTGTTTTTTTCTTTTTTTCTTTTAAATTATTTTTTTTATTTATTTAATTTTACTATATTTTGTTTTATAGGTGTGCGCTATGAAAAGTGAGGGTCATTGGGATTGTGGCATATATTTTAGGCCGGAGTTTTGACTTAAATTTGTTGTTTTTTGGGTCTTTTATTTTGGTTATAGGGTGCAGTTCATGGTATCAATTGTTTTGTTCTGTGGTCATTGGGCAGGTAGTAGCATTACAAACGGTGTGTTTTCTCCATTTTCCCCCCAGCAAAATAGTGGCCCAAAGCCCCTGTTTGCCAAATTAAAATTTATAATAATTTTTTTATTATTTTTTTAAAATGATTATGTTTTTTTTAATTTTTTATTTTTTCCCGGGCGGCATCAAAAAAGCTCCCCCATTATATGTATATGGGGCGGGGCTCCCCTTTCTAAGTGGCGTCTAACTTTCGATTTTTTTGCGCATGGGGGCTGCGGGGATTGCGTGTGCTCGCCGATGGGGGACCCGGACTGGCCCCTAGACACTGCAGACGCCGAGTTGTCTGACCTGCCCCTTTTGGCTTTGTTACCAAATTGGAAGGAGGAGTCATTCTGCCTTTATGAGTAAATATACACTTGTTTTTTTGTTTTGCCTTATTTCAGATGATTGAAAATTTAAAATGAATTAGTTTTTACAGTTTTTCACGAATTTAGATTTTTTATTAATTTTGATTGTTTGAGATCCGAATTTTAATATGAAATTTGCACTTTTTAAATCACTGATGAATTAATTTGCATATGTATGAACATGACCATAATTAAGTTTTTCCCTCTGTATTGCTTGAAAAGGGGCTCTGTGTGAGCCGAAACGTTTCCCTGTGGACATGAAAAAAAACCCGATTTTTCTACCTTTTAAAATTGTGGGGCAAGCATTTTTCCTTTTATTAATTTTATATATATATAAATATAAATATTTAAAAATTTTATATATATAATTATATATTTTTAATTAAATTAAATATATATTTTTAATATTACATAAAAGAGATGGGGAAAATATATTTTGTGAATGTTTTTTTTGTTTTATGTAAGTATGAGCTTCAGTTAATAACCGTGGCTAATTCTATTAGAAACACGCTAATATATAACATGTCAGCACACAAATAAAGCAAGGATATTAAGTTAACATGTTTTACCTTATTTCTAAGGAAAACCCCCACCACCGTAGCCCAGATTAAGCAACAATGAATGAGTGACAGAAAGGAAGGTCATTGCAAATAGTCTACTGTGGTGTATGTAGCCATGACTGATTCAATGTATAACCGAACATCAGGGAAATTGTTTGGCAAACACAGCAGTGTCAACTTAGACTGAATGCCAGATAGAAATCCTGCATAGGTAGGCAGGTTTAGAAAATTGTTGCCTGTTTGAAAGCTGAGATGAATCCAACAAAGATGTGCTGACTGTGCATATCAGTTGCCATCCATAATTCTAACAATGAATTTACAGCAGTTTCTGAACTTCAGCATTTAAACTTTTAGGAAGCCATTAGGAGCTATGAATGCTGGAGGAAGCTCTTATTTCAGCTCATAATGTTCTCTATTTAGAGGCAGTTTCGGTCGAATAATTATATTCTTATATCAATTATTTATTTTGTGTTTTTTTTCTCCAACAGCCAAACACAATAACAGCTTAGTGCTACATTTTCTGACAAAACATAAATTATTTTCAATTCCTGTAGCTGCAGATATTGAAGTGAATGAAGAAAGACGCATTTGTTTCTTTTGGAATGAGAATGTTGAGCATTAACGGAAGTCTTATGGCCTCATGTATGAAAACTGTCTAAGACTTTCTTTGTTGCCCATAGCAACCAATCAAAGCACCCGTTTAATTTGATATAGTGCTCTGAAAAAATGAAAGGAGAGCCCTGAATGATTGCTAGTCTTAGCTAGTCTTAGTCTCAGCTTTCAGGTCCACCTTTGTTACTTTGTAATTTTGGAGATGATATGTACTAATTGTTAAGTGTATACACTGATTTGTTTGTTAAAAAGTCTTGTATCTCTTAAAGGGTGTTCCCACCACAGATTTTGAAGGCATATCGCTAAGATATGCCCTCAAAGTCTAATAGATGCCAGGTCCTAACTCTGTTACCCGCACTTATCTCAGGATGGGCCCCCAAAAGTCTTAGCTTTCATATATGTCCATCTTTGTTACTTTATTATTTTGGAGAAGATATTTACTAATTGTTAAGTGTATGCACTGATTTGTTTGTATGTTCACACGGCGCATTTGCGGGCCATATTTCGGGGCTCTTATTGAGAGCTATGATTACCTGCCGTTTTCCCTGGCGCACAGCACGTGCTGGGAGAAAGAAGTGACATGAATGGGGGCCAACAGAGAGCGCTTTAGAAGTGCGCAATGTCCAGCACTTACTTCTAAAACACCCGGCATATAGCAGCGCATACAGTATGCACCATTAAACGACAGGATTACACCATGTGAATATACCGTTAGACAGTTGATAAATGAGGCTCATTTTGTGAAAATTATCCTCAGAGTTTGACACATGGACTTTGGAGGAAACTCTGCAATATACTCCAACAACAGCAAACTGGATGAGATTTTAAGAAATCTCATCTACTGTATATTCTGCTGAAAAAAAAAATTGCAAAGAATTTATGTAGAAATTGATCTGTGGTGTAAATTTTAAAGGAGTTTTGTTCCAAGTGCACTTCCGCACTGCTGGTCTGCTTTTAGCAAGCCCGATTCTTGCAACGCCCATGGCCATCTTTTGCATTAGTTTCTATGGGAGTTCTGAATGTTGCCGAGCCAGTTCTATTGCTCTCTACTCTCTGACCTGGTTGGCTCGTAGCTTACTACAAACAGATCAGCAGTGTGAAAGTGGGCTTATGACAAAATCCCTTTGAATCTGCAGTTTGTCAATTTAAGTAGCTGTCCCTTATTTGTTGCAGATTTTTCCACAATGACCTCCATGGAATAGTCAAACTTTCAGCAGTTATTGCTGAAAATTATTTGGAGATCCACAGCAAAATCTGCAACTGCGAATTTTTAGCCCATTGATTTTTTTTTTTTTTTACTTTCTATTAAAATCCTTACTGGAAGATTCAAAACGACATCCCCACAATGATTCTGCCATAAGAAGACTAGGGCCTTATGTATGAAAACTGTCTAGCAGTAAGACTGTCTTTGTTGCCCATAGAAACCAATCAGAGCTTATTTTTCCAGAGCATGTGAAATGAAAGCTGAGCTCTGATTAGTTGTTTTGGACAACAAAAACTTACTGCTAGACAGTTTTCATACATAAGACCCTAGCTTCACAGTGTTTAAGCACAGCAACAAAACAAGTAAAAATGAAATATGATTTTCCATTTACAGCGCTTTTCAGGATGTTTCATAGCGATTTAGAGTATGAGATGGATGTCTTTTAAATCACAGCATGCTTTAAATGTGGGGTGTTTATGGTTGCCACCATCTCATTGGTTTCAAAGTGGCACAATATTGTGTGTGCAGTTTTTACTAGAAGTATAGCACAGTTCAATTTCTATGCAAACAGTTCTCTGGACATTTCCTATACCTGTTCTTTGAATGAATATAAAGCACTTCCCACAATTACAGAAAAAAATCACATCTTAAACAAGGTTAGAGGAGATTTCTGGGAAATCTGCTTTTATAAGCCTGCACAGCCTGAACTCCATATGCCTCTGATTTCATACTGAGGCATATGGAAGTTTGTTGTGCCATGTTCCATGTCTGACATGAAAATAAATTATGGCATGCTCCATCGGATGCCATATTATGGCCATTATTCTCTCGGAGGTATGCTACTGGGCCCTGTATGACACCTTACATGCATTGATGGTCTTAAGCTATATAGGAACCATTATAGAACTGACAAAAATAGCACTAAATAAATTAACTCCATAAAGACCGGCCTATTTTATTTTTTTTCCACTTTTGTTCTTATCATGCTTGCCTTCTAAGAGACATAAGCGTTTTTATTTTTGCATTGATCTAGCTGAACAAGGGCTTATATTTTGCACTTTTTTAATACATTTTTTTGAGTCCATCATACAGTATAAATGACATGTTTCATTCTGCAAGTCAGAGCAATTACAGTAAATACCAAATGTTTACAGTTTCTGGTATGTTTACCCTTATGTTTTGGAAACACTAATACCAATGTTGCTAATTTTTATTCCTTATTTAATTTTTTAATGATTAAGATATTTTTTGAATTTGTAATTTTTTTTCATTTTAATAAATTCTAAAAATTTTTTTTTTTTTTTTTTTTAGACCTGAGGACTTTGAAGGACAAGGAAGCAAGATAAATTCATTATTTTTGTTTCTGGAACCAATCCATGAATAAGACCCTTGTGATATGGGGCATTTTTCAGTTGAAAGCATCCTTTGGCAGTAGGGAAAACAGCTACCGTAAAGGAATAAACTTGCTTATAGATGTAGTAAAACTTCTACATTTAACACATTATCATACCTGATATTATAGAACATTATCTTAATTTTTTCAATACTTTTCTTTGTCTTGAGGTAAGATGTCTCACTGCAGCAAGTTATCTATGCCAAATGATCTTTGGTACATCTCTAGATAAGCCTTACTGTCCAAACAACCATCCAGAGGTACATTACCAGAGCAACACGAGCATTTCTAGAAAACATCTCCACCATTATACCACCTCCATCAGCCTAAATAGTTGACACCTAACAGTGGCACAAGCAGTATCATGCTGCTTGTGCCAGTTAGGGTAGGATGACACTGTGTTTCTTAGATGTGTGTTAGGATCCATGTTTTGTTCATCATAATGATTCCTGACTAGTGTTGAGCGATTATTATCGACAAAGTTGAAATCGGCACGGTATTTACGTTGATCGGATTTTGTTGATCACGCGATAATTTAGGTTAAAATCTGTGCATAATCTATTAATATTGTTCCCTTTTCGGCGCTTCCTGTCATTTTGGCGGCCAGCAAATCAGCTTAAAGAATAGAGCAGGGTGAGATGTGTGTGCGACGTCATGACTGGGATGTGTATGGTTGCGATTGGCTGGAAAAATCACATGACCTCGTTTTACATAGAACAGCCCTTCCTGTTCATGATCAGTGTGTGTCAGCGTCTCATAGCAGTAGGACGTGCGCTCTGCCTCTGTCCAAACAGCTCAGCAAACAGCTCAGCGAAATAATTCTATTTTTTCACAGAGACAGCTCTATTTTTAGCTGTGATCCTTAAACTTAGTTAGATCAGAGATTGGCAGTTTTTAGGTAGTTAGGCAGGGAATTTTAAAGGAGCATATACCGCTGTAAAGTCACGGAGGGAGCGGGGGGGGGGGGCACCCGTGGGCGAACAAGGACAAGCTCTATAAAGGATACTGGATATTGTACAGCCAAAACTTTGTTTAGACATTGCATTGCCTTATATTAGGATACAGATCTTTTCTGTAACTTGCAGCTCTATTTTTTAGGGGGCAAACTCCACTTTTATATCAGTATACATTTCAGATAGGTGTCCCTTTTTCAATAGCCCCCTTTTGCAGTTAAATTTGAATCCAGCAATTTTGTAGTCACCACAGGTTGGTAGGTGCCAAAAAATACATTTTATTACCCCGTATACATTTCAGATACGTGGATTTTTTCACTTTGGCGCAGGCCAGCTTTGTTGATAGAGCCACCTTGCAGTTAATTTTGAATCCAGCAACTTTGTAGTCACCACAGGTGTACTGATAGGTGCCAAAAATACCTTTTATTATCCGTATCATTTCAGACAGGTGTTTTTTCACTTTTGGTCAGCCAAGCTTTGTTGATAGATCTACTTTGCAGTTAAATTTGAATACAGCAATTTAGTAGTCACCACAGGTGAATTGATAGGTGCCAAAAATACCGTTTATTATCCCGTATACATTTCAGACAAGTTTTTTTTCACTTTTGGTCAGTCAAGCTTTGCTGATAGATCTAGTTTGCAGTTAAATTTGAATACATCAATTATGTAGTCATCACGGTGAATTAATGGGTTTGCCAAAAATTCCGTTTATTATCCTTTATACTTTTCAGACAGTTGTTTTTTTTCACATTTGATTAGTCAAGCTTTGTTAAATAGAGCTACTTTGCTGTTAAATTTTAATACACCATGTTTGTTGTCACCACTGGTTTATTGATTGGTGACAATATACCTTTTAATATCCGTATACATTTCAGACAGGTGTTTTTTTCACTTTTGGTCAGTCAAGCTTTGTTGATAGAGCTACTTTGCAGTTAAATTTGAATACAGCAATTTTGTAGTCACCACAGGTGAAATGATAGGTGCCAAAAATACCGTTTATTATCCGTATACATTTCAGACAGGTGTTTTTTTTCACTTTGGTCAGTCAAGCTTTGTTGATAGAGCTACTTGCAGTTAAAATTTTTGAATACAGCAATTTTGTAGTCACCACAGGTAAGTTGATAGGGCCAAAAATACCTTTTATTATCCGTATACATTTAAGACAAGTGTTTTTTTTTACTTTTGGTCAGTCAAGCATGTTGAAAAGAGTATTTTGCAGTTAAATTTGAATACAGCAATTTTGTAGTCACTACGGGTTGATTGATAGTGCCAAAAATATCGTTTATTATCTATATTATTTCAGACAGGTGTTTTTTTCACTTTTGGTCAGTCAAGCTTTGTTGATAGAGCTACTTTGCAGGTAAATTTGAATACAGCAATTTTGTAGTCACCACAGGTGAATTGATAGGTGCCAAAAAATACCATTTATTATCCGTATACATTTCAGACAGGTGTTTTTTTCACTTTTGGTCAGTCAAGCTTTGTTGATAGAGCTACGTAGCACTTAAATTTAAATACAGCAATTTTGTTTTGATTTGAGGGATTTGAGAATAGCTGTCATTTTCCGTCTTTTAATAAGAGACAAAACTCTTCCTTACCTTTTCAATTTTTTATCTTTCTGAACATGGAGCGAAATTCAGGTGGTAAGCGAGCAAAGAGGGGGGTAGGACATGGAGGTAGAGGTACGAGAGAAGGTGCTCCTTCCAGTGCTGGCGACAACACGCATGCCAGCGGATCGTCAGTTGCAGGACCGTCAGGCCTGTCATCGCTGAGTCGCCAATTTGTTCTTCAATGGTTAATGCAACCTGCATCCAGCAGTCTTACCTCCTCGTCCTCCCAGTCACGGCCACAAATGTCGTCATCAGCATCATCAGCATCCATCCAACATGAAGAGAAGGCAGCCCAAATGTCAATTAGTATACCCACCACTGTGGATAATCCATTTTCTGAAGACCTCTTTGATAACAAAATGGGGTTGGGATCAAAAAGGCATGTTAAAAGATCAAGAGGCCAAAGAGGATGATTTTGTCTGCTCTGACCCCAGTTACTGGACGCCATCAGAGGAGGATAAGGAAGCCAGTCAATCGGCAAAAATCCCGGGGCGGTGGGCAACGCCTTTTGCAGTGCCCCAGATTGTAGCCCGCAGCTTCTGGATGCAGAAAGTCAGGACGCCAAGTCACTGTGTTGATGATGATGGTGATGACGACATTGTGGATCCATCGTGGTCTTTTCCGCAGAATTTGCTTGCGAGCGCTTCATCACTGGACGAGGAGGAAGACGATGGGGTAGTGTCAATACGTATCCCGCCTCAAAAAGGGAGAGGGCGGTCGTAGAAGTCCGCTGATATGATTCTGCCAGCCACGGTCAGCGGAAACCCCGCTCCTCGCTTATCGCCGTCAAAAAGGTCCAGGACCTCTCAAGCCTGGGCCTTCTTTGAGCAAGCCTCTGTTTCCCACCCAGCGATGTCATATGCCCCCTTTTTGCCGTAAACGCATAAGTAGAGGCAAGAATCTTAGGTGTTTAACCACCACCAACATGTCTAGTCACATGCAGCGAATGCATGAGTTGAAATGGAGGCAACACTTGGCCAAAAAAGGCCAGACCGACCCCGGGCCTCCAACCACTGTCACAACCTCTGTCTACGCCTCCTCCTCCTCCGCCACCACCAAGCGTTCCTCAGCTGTCCATGTCTCTCAGAGTCATGATCAGGGACCAGTTTCCGCTTCAGCCTCCACCGTCGCCCGAGTACCACCAGCACCACCAAGACCCATTCTACCCATTCTCCTTCCGCCAGTTTGACGACCTGCACGCCGTACAGCGGCCAGTCTAGCAGCCAGCCTTCTGTCTTCCAGGTTTGGGAGCAGAAGAAACACTTTAACCCAAACCATCCCAAAGCCAAAGCCTGAATGTCGGCTTTGCCAGGCGTTTGGCCTTTGGGTAAATGTTGCCTTTCCATCTGGTGGACACAGATGGTTCCCGCCACGTCATGGCCATTGCCCCCCCATCCCAAGGGCCGAGCAGGCATTTCTTTTGCCAGAAAAGCCGTCCCTGCCCTGGCCAGCCACTTTGTCATCTAAAATTTCAAGCGCGTTGTCTGCACTGTGTCCGGAAAAGTCCACTCACCACCGACACATGGACTAGTAAGCACGGCCAAGGCCGCTATATCTCTGTGAAAAGCTCACTGGGTGAGCTGGTTGGATGTTTATGGTGGTTACGGTGGCTCTGTGGCTCGGCGCACGCCCCCTCAAAACCACAGGGATGGTGCGGGGCTCTTTCCCCCAAGGTCCTCTGGGGGCATCACGGGCCCAGAGACACCGGGCCGTTTTGAAATTAATCTGTCTTGGAGACCGTCCACACACAGGTGAGGAGCTGTGGACGGCTCTCCGCAAGGAGACCAGCGCTGACTGGGTGACAAGAACCTTGTGCCAGCAAGGTATTGTGCGATAAGGGGCGAAATCTGCTGGCCGCCCTTAAGAATGGGTAGGCTGGAGCACATCCTTGCCTGGCACATGTCATGAACCTCGTCGTCCAGAAATTTTTTTAAAGCACTACCCGGTCTGGACGGGCCTGCTGAAGAAGGCTCGAGGTCTGATTTTCGCACATCCCCCGTTCGCACCCCTGCTTCTTCCCGCGGGCTGCGTTGCAGCGTCAGCTCGGCCTCCCCGTCAACCGTCTCATTGTTTGACTTTGGCAACACGCTGGAATTCCACCCTTCACATGCTCCAGCGATTGTGGCAGCAGTGCAATACCATTACGCAGTACGAAGTGACACATGGCCTGACAAGCAGCGATGCGGACCTCGGGGTGTTGAGCCACCGATAGTGGAGGCAGGTGAAAGAGCTCTGCACCATTCTTGCCAGTTTTGAAGAAGCCACCATTGGTGGTGATCTTAGTTCTGGAACGATCGTTGGACACTCTGAAACATCAGGTCCCGCCAGCGAAGGAGGAGGAGACAGACACAGATGCGGACACGGAGCCTTTCTCTCCGTCTAATCCACAAGGCCCGACAGTTTCTCAATTTTATCGGTCTTCATTAGGCAGTGGTTCGGGGTCCAGGGCTAGTGCAAGGCGGCTCATCAGCTCTCAGGGTGCATCATCTGAGGCAAGTCAGGGCTGTATTGAAGCTGTGCCGGAGGAAGCGGAGGAGAAGGTATTCCTAGACACCGACATTAACGACGTCCCTGCCTTGGAAAGAGGTTGGCGCGAATTTGAGGCGGAGGAGGAAGATGATCAAGATCAGTTTGCTAGTGCCCCTCGACCCAGAGGCTTGGGAAATCAAGGCTCCATCTCTCACATGAGTACTTGGATGCTCCATTTCCTCCAACATGATCCTCGCATTAAGGCCATCAAAATGAACAACAGTTACTGGGTGGCCACCCTCCTGGATCCCCGGTACAAAACAAAACTCAGCACTTTCCTTCCACCCACCCAAATAGAGAGTAAAATGCAAGAAATGGAGACCTTGCTGATTGATCAACTGGAGACATCTGTTGCGTCTGATTCACGTTCTTCAAATGTCACAGTGGAACAATATCAGCAACGTGACAGCAATAGAGTGCCAAGCAGCCGTAGCGGCAGCAGCAGGCAAGGTGGCAGAAGCCTAATGGGTGACCTCTGGCAATCTTTATTTACCACCTCACCAACGCATGCAATGCGGGGCACACAGCCAACACACAGAGACCAGCTTAAGAGCGTGGGGCACGACTATCTGGGGTCTCAACACCGATGTTTTGTATGTTTTTCCCGGGGACCCAATAGACTTCTGGGTATCCAAAATGACAAAATGGCCCGAGCTCGCCCCGCCACGCCATAGAGGTGTTGTCCGCCCACAGCCAGCGTCATATCTGAGCGGACCTTCGCACAGCTGGAGGAGTCATTACAGACAAACGCATCCGGCGTTTTCCATAGATAATGTGGATCGTTTGACTTTCATCAAGATGAATCAGGCATGGATCTCTGATGATGTTGTGGCCCCAATTGCCGAGGTCACCGATTAGTTGCCGGTCTACTTCACATTTGCTGGTTTTTCTGTGAGGAGACTGTAAAAGACACCAAGGTTTCATGACAAAACCATATTCCATTTACTCACTTCATCTTTAGAATTTTTCGCATTGTCAATGGTTTTGGGGTCATGTTGCCTCACAATTTTTAACAGTGGCTGAGAATTCATATTTATAATTTTTGGGTCATGTTCTGTGAGATACACCCAATAATCTGGTCCTTTGGAACAGAAAGGGGGCCCTTCTAATTGGCATTTCTCCCTCAAAAATTTTTAACAGTGGCTGAGAAGTCATATTTATAATTTTTTTGGGGTCATGTTGCTGTGAGATACAGCAATAATCGTGGTCCTTGGAACAGAAATGGGCTTCTAAGTGGCATTTCTCCCTCACATTTTTAACAGTGGCTGAGAAGTCATATTTATAATTTTTCGGGTCATGTTGATGTTGAGATACAGCAAAAATTCGGGTCCTTTGAACGAAATGGGGCTTCTAAACTGTTTTCCCTCACAATTTTTAAAAAGTGGCTGTAGAAGTCATATTTATAATTTTTTGGGTCATGTGCTTTGAAATGCAGCAATACTACAGGTCCTATTAAAAATGTTGTTTCAATAGACATTTGTTTTTCCCAATTGACCAAATGGCTCAAGGTCATGTTTTCAATTTTTTGGGGGCATTTTGCTTTGACATCAGCTATACACAGGCCCTATTATAAAAAAAATTTAGTTTCTAAAAACATTTTTTCACAATTGGCAAAATGGCCTCATGGTTCCAAAGTTTGAATTTTTTGGGATTTGCGGGGAAATGCAGGAGACTACAGTCCTAAAAAAAGTTTTCTAACAGACATTTGTTAAAAGGTCAAAGTGCCAGGGTGAATGTGCTTTCAGAACAGGAAAGGTCACTGTTAATGGACACATATTGTCAATGACTTTATTTTTCAAGTCCTTTAAATAGCGGATCCTGTATTAGACAACCTATTTTAACAATTAAAAAAGGCAAACTTTGGGATGTCACTCCATTAAAATGTTTTTCTAGAATAAAACTAAACTGCATGTCAAATACTTTAAAAAAATTTTTTCGAATTTGGTTTTGGGGGAACGGAAAACTTACCCAAGAGTAAATTATTAAAGAATGACAGAGCACGAAATAACAAGTAACAGCATTTTCAGCACTTTGAGAAAAGAATATAAAAGAAAAAAAAAAATGCCAAAAAAAGGGCACCTGGTGGAACAGGGCGTTAACCACCAGTATTTCCAAATGAAGCTCAATTGGGGGCGCACTCTACGGGGGGGCAAAAGCACCCAGGTCTTGTACTGTGGAACAGAGGAAGGGTGGAGGTCCTACTTCACACTTTCGCTTTCCCGCACTCTTCTTCAGCACGACTGTTTTCTTGCTGCGTCATAAAGGGGCATTTTTAACGTGTTAATAGATGACGGGACCCAGCCTGGGGTCTCACGCCCACTGTAAAATCCGGCCCGCTGCTTAACCTGCGTGTTAATAGAGAAAAGACGCTACCTGTTTTCTCGCCGCACCCCTGTAAGTCTGGGCAGCTGGCCTCCGTGTTACAGTGGGTGACGGCAGCACTGGCTCTCATCGTTAGGGGCAATCAGGAGAGCTTCAAATTTCTCTAAAAAATCAGATTTTTAATAAGGTGATTTCTGTGAGTTAAGTTGTCAAAAGGGGGTGGCTGGACACAAAGCACAATTTGAGGGTTTAAAATTTTCTGGGCTTGGATCACTATGGGTCGCATATTTGATCTCCAGGGATCTGCCCTAATCAATAAAAGGATTTGAGGAAAAATAAAACCCTTGAATTGATTTTGGCTGAATCAGTCTCAAAGCCTGGGGGGCAAATGTCTTCTCAACTAAGAAGTGTTTTTGGGGTGATTAGGACTTATGGGGTGGCGGACGAAATTAACACATCTACACGTGTAAAAAACCTTTAAAAACTCAGGGGGGGTGTAAGTTGTATGTTTTTCCACTTGAAAAAAAAGCAAAATTATAATAAGTAAAACATAATAAAACTTCCCTAAATAAATTCTGTAACAAATGTCATTACCAAAAAATATTCTAATGACATTACTGAAAAAAAATAGCATGGTGCCACTTTTTGTATCTGTGGGATCATACAGGTTGGGGCCATCTGTGGACCAGGACAGATATAGTCAATGTCCAGTTTCAACTAAAATGGTGGTCAAAGACTCCTTTTTCCGGGACTTTTTAATCGTGGGGCAGACAGGTTAATGGTCCCTTCTGCTACAGACAGGCATAGTCAATGTCCGTTGGAAAAACTTTTAAAGGGTGGGTTTTGGGATTGGGAAAGTTTTTTTTTCCGGGCAAACTTTTTAAAATATGGGGTCATGCAGGTTTGGGCTCATCTGTGGCCCAGGACAGGTATAGTCAATGTCCAGTTTCAATAAAATGTCGGGTTTAAAGGACTCCTTTTTCCGGCACTTTTTAATCTGGGGTCAGACAGGTTTAAAAGTCATACTGGGTACAGGACAGATATAGTTAATGTCCATTCAACTAAAATGGTGGTTCAAAGACTCCTTTTTTTCGGCACTTTTTAAAACTGTGGGTCAGACAGGTTTTAAAGGTCATTCTGCGGTACAGGACAGATATAGTCATTGTCCAGTTTTAACTAAAATGGTGGTTTTAAAGACTTTCCTTTTTTCCGGCACTTTATAATTCTGGGGTCAGACAGGTTAAGGGTCATCTGCGGTACAGGACAGGTTATAGTCAATTCCATTTAACTAAAATGGTGGTTCAAAGACTCCTTTTTGCGGCACTTTTTAAATCTGAGGGTCATGCAGGTTTGGGGCTCATGCTGTGGCCCAGGACAGGTATAGTAAATGTCCAGTTCAACTAAAATGGTGGTTCAAAGACTCCTTTTTGCTGCACTTTTTAAATCCGGGGGTCATGCAGGTTTGGGGCTCATGATGTGGCCCAGGACAGGTATATTCAATGTCCGTTGAAACTAAAATTTGGTTCAAGACTCCTTTTTTGGCACTTTTTAATCTGGTGGATCAGACAGGTTTTTAAAGGTCATTCTCCGGGACAGGACAGATATAGTCAATATCCAGTTTTAACTAAAATGTGGTTCAAAGATCCCTTTTTTCCCGGGACTTTTAATCTGTTTGGGGCAGACAGGTTTAATGGTCATTCTGCGGTACAGGACAGATATATCAATGTCGTTGAAACTAAAATTGGTGGTTGAAAGACTCCCTTTTTTCCGGCACTTTTTAAATGTGGGGGGCAAGCAGGTTTGGGGCTCATGCGTTGCCCAGGACAGGTATAGTCAATGTCCAGTTCAACTAAAATGGTGGTTCAAAGACCCTTTTTTTCGGCACTTTTTTAAAACTGGGGGTCATGCAGGTTTGGGGCTCATGTGTGGCCCCGGACAGGTATAGTCAATGTCCAGTTCAACTAAAATGGTGGTTGAAAGACTCCTTTAAGCGGCACTTTTTAAAACGGGGGTCATGCAGGTTTGGGGCTCATGCTGTGGCCCAGGGCAGTTTTATTCAATGTCCGTTGAAACTAAAATGGGGGTTCAAAGACTCCTTTTTGTGGCACTTTTAATCTGTGGACCCGACAGGTTTAAATGGTCATTCTGCGGTACAGGACAGATATAGTCAATGTCCAGTTCAAAATAAAATGGTGGTTCAAAGACTCCTTTTTACAGCACTTTTTAAATGTGGGCATGCATTTGGGCCGTGTTGTGGCCCGGACAGGAAGTCAATGTCCAGTTCAAATAAATGGTCGTAAACTCCATTTTCCGCACTTTTTAAACTGGGGGCAGACAGTTAATGGTCATAAGCGGTACAGGACAGATATAGTCAATGTCCAGGTCAACTAAAATGGTGGTTCAAAGACTCCTTTTTCCGACTTTTTAATTGTGGGTCAGACAGGTTTTAATGGCATCTGGGTACACACAGATATAGTCAATGTCCAGTTCACAAAATGGTGGTTTAAAGACCTTTTTTCGGCACTTTTAATCTTGGTCAGACAGTTAATTTCATTCTGCGTACCAGGGCAATATTCAATGTCCAGTCAACTAAAATGGTGGTTCAAAAACTCCTTTTTTGCGGCACTTTTTTTTTAAAACCGGGGGTCTGCAGGTTTGGGGCTCATGCTGTGGCCCAGGACAGGTATAGTCAATGTCCCATTCAACTAAAATGGTGTTTCAAAGACTCCTTTTTGCGGCACTTTTTAATCTGGGGTCATGCAGGTTTGGGGCTCGTGCGGGGCCCAGGACAGGTATATTCAATGTCCGTTGAAACTAAAATGGTGGTTCAAAGACTCCTTTTGTGGCACTTTTTAATCTGTGGATCAGACAGGTTTAATGGTCATTCTGCGGGACAGGACAGATAAAAGTCAATGTCCATTCAACTAAAATGGTTGGGTTTAAAGACTCCTTTTTTTCCCGGGACTTTTTAATCTGTGGTCAAGCAGGTTTAATGGTCATTCTGCGGTACAGGACAGATATAGTCAATGTCCGTTGAAACTAAAATGGTGGTTGAAAGACTTTTAAAAGTTATTTTCCGGCCAAAATTGTTATCATAAATGTGGGGGTCCAATTGGGGGCAGGTTTGGGCTCATGCTGTGGCCCAGGACAGGTATATTCAATGTCCGTTAAAATAAAATGGTGGTTCAAAGACACCTTTTGGCACTTTTTAATCTGGGGGTCAGACAGGTTTAATGAGTCATACTGCGGTACAAGGACAGATAAGTCAATTCCAGTTCAATAAATGGTGGTTCAAAGGCTCCTTTTTCCGCACTTTTAATCTGTGGTCAGACAGTTTAAGGCATTCTGCTGTACAGACCCTATAATCATGTCCAGTTCAACAAAATGTGGTTGAAAGACTCCCCAAATGTTTTATTTACTGCCAAAAAAATTTTTGAAATTTTCCCTTTTTTTGGGTCATGCAGGTTTGGGGGCCCTGCTTTCGTTCCAGGACAGGATATTCAATGCCAGTTCAAGTAAAATGGGTGTTCAAATCATACTGCCTTCGGCACTTTTTAATTTGTGGTATGCAGGTTTAAGGGTCATGCGGTTGCAGACGGGATAGTGAATGGTCTGTACTTTTTTTCTGTGGCTTTATACCCTATGTTTGCCTAGATGTAGCATGTACCATTTGACTGTTGTGAGTTAATTCCAGCTCTCCACCTGTTTTGGGTGTAAAAAGAAGTGGTTTTGCTTTCCCATAGACTTTATGGTCATCGGGGATAATCTATATCGACTATCGAATCTCTTGATAATTCCGATATCGACTATCGACCCATACGTACACGAATCGCTCATCACATTTTGACATCTTTTGCTCTTTTTGATGACATTTATATCCACAGAGTCCCCATTCGCTGAATACTCTTCTTCAATTACCAATACACTCAAAAACTAAATTTTCCACTATAATGTGAATTCAGACATAAAACTTGCTCACTTGATCTTAAGCTGCACTCCCAGGTCATGATTCTAATTTACATACAAGGAAATTGTGAAAGGACAATTGTCTCCAGTTCAAATCTTCACCTTCAATTTATTATGCCTGTTTTATGTTTGATCAAGTGAGCGCATAGTCTCATTATTCATTATATAGCACTCTTATAAACCTCAGAGATTGTTATCATTCACATTGATCCCTGTCCCTTTTGTGGGTTTGCAACCTAAGTTCCAGATTAAACTAGCTGCATATTTTTTGGGGTGATGGGGAAACCAAAGTATCTGAAGGAAACCACAACACATCCACAACATACAAACTCTATGCCCTTGGTGGAATTTTAATCCAGGCCCCTATTACTGCAATGCAATAGTGCTAGATAGTGAGTCATTGTGCTGCCCAGGTGCCTACTACTTTTTATTTATCCTCCTATACAGCAGGCTCTGAATCATTGTGGAATTCAACATCTGCAGACAGAATTCTGCACCATGGGAGATTGTTAACACCCATCTGACTGATTCAGTAATATATTTCTGGAAGGAATAACAGAGGGACAGCAAAATACAGTTATAAGAGGAGATTCTCCAGAATTGTTCCTAGAACAGTCTCTGTAAGCGCCGGGAAGCGGAGAAAAAATTGGATCCCCAGCGCTCAACCTTAAGATTGCTCCGGTCAGTCACCGTGACATAATCGAAGGTTATTCCCCTGTTCCATCAGGTGATCAGGACTCCCGGTGACTCGATGGAGCAGAGGAACATCTGTTCAGTCAGCCCTGGAGGCCTAGTATCCCTAGGGCTGTCTGTATAGGAAGCCTGCGGTCAGGGCACTCTATGTGCTGCCCTGACTGCAGTCTGTATCAGACTGACACAGATTGTAATGAACTAGCATATTCATGTATGCTAATACATTAACTAGTGTAAAAAAACAAATTGTACAATAGTTATCCCTTAAAGGGAGTTAAAAAAAAAGTAAAAAACATGAAAAAGTGTGAAAAAATTAAATAAAATAAAAATGTTTATTAAAAAAATATTGTGCATACATTACACAAAAAAAAACCTACACATCTTAGCTATCCACATGACTGTAATAAGCTGTAGAATTAAACAGGTTATTTAGTCTGAAATGTAAATGGTATAAAAATAATTATATAAAAATAAAAAAAATCTGCAGCACTGTATATGTAAACTGAAACTATGCCCCCAAAAAGTACAGCTTCTCTCGCATAAAACAAGTCTTCATACCACTACGTCATTGAAAAAATAAAAAAAGTTATGACTGTTGAAATACAGTGAGGCAAAAACTGAAAATGGTCATTAAGGCCTTTTCAGGTCTGGGGCTTAATGGGTTAAAAGCTTTATTAATAAACAGTATAGTTTAGAGCGATCAAAATTAATTTAAGCATTTGTATATCACAAGTTGTGAGCCCTAGTTCATAAAAAAGAAATGAGAGAGCCAGAGAAAGTTTGAATTCATATAATATATGGAAATCTCCATCATGAAGTAAGGTTGACATAATTAAATTGATTTAACCGAGAGAATTGAAAGTTGAGGGTCCATCTTTATACAAATATGTAAATGGCCCCTATAAAACCAATGCAGTGCCTTTTTCATTTTGCAGACACAGATGTAACACCACTCTACAGTCTGAACTGCAGAGTTAATGGAACCTGCTCTTCCAGCATCTGATTATGGCTGAAAGTAGGAAAAAATTTAATAAATGGTTAGATCTGTTTCTTGTCAAATAGAGTATATAGGGTTACTGGAATAAATATAAAATGTATATAAAATCCAGGAATCTGTCCAGTTGACGGTAGGGGTCAGGAAGGAATTTTTAATACTTTTTTTAAATTTGGTTTATACCATTCAAAGTTGGTTCTCTGGCTTCCCTAGATCTAGAGCACACTGATGCTTAAAAGTTTGTGAACTCTTCAGAATGTTCTATATTTCTGAATAAAAGTGAACTAAAACTAGATCAGATTTTCACGCAGATCCCAAAAGTAAAGATGTAGTAGAATTTAGCTTGACTGTTATATTACAGCTTTCTGTGTTGCCCGTTCCAAGATCATAAACAAAGCTATTGCAAAGCATTGAAAAAGTTAAGATAACTTTCTGTGTTGTGATAACATGGTGCATCACCTGTCAAGTTAATTATTGCTACATCTGTAGTAAATAAGAACCAAATCAAGCAAAAGGGTCAAAAATCTTAGGGTATGTTCACACGGCGCATTTGCGGGGCATAATTCGGCACATAATTGTACTGCAATAAGCCAGAATTATGCCCCACAAATATAGTAATTCATAGCTCTCATTGAGAGCTATGATTATCTGTCGTTTTCCCCGGTCTACAATACACGTTGGGAGAAGAAAGGGAAATGTAATTTCTTCCTGCCATTTACACGTGGGGGAAAGTGAATGTCAGTGGGAGAACTTCAGAAGTACGCGCTGGCCAGCAAGTACTTCTGAAGCGCTCCCACTGACATTCACTTTCGTTTATAGTGCACCAGGGAAAACAGCAGGAATTCCTAGTTCTCATTGAGAGCTTTGAATTACCGTATTATAGCACAATTACGCGCCACAAATACGCCGTGTGAACATAACCTTAGACTTGGTAACTCATTTATTGACCAAAATGATCGAATATCACACATTTACTGCATAAGTGGCAAAAGTATGTGACCCTTTATGATTAGCAGATAAAATGAAGCTGAAATTAGTGTGTGTGGCTGATGTGCTTTATTTAAAGAGCCGGGATCTATCATAGTCCGATCTTCACAACATGTTTGTGGAAGTGTATCAAAACATGAGCAAAAGATATTTCTGAATATCTTAGAAGAAGAGTTGTTGCTGCCCACCAGGCTGGAAAAGTTTACAAACTGATTTCTAAAGAGTTTGGTCTCCACTAATCCACAAGCACTACTGTAAGTAGAAAAAGTTGAATAAGGTGAACATAGATCAATATTTAAACCCATTTTTAAAAATGATTTGAACCTTTCAGGAGTGCGCTATTTTGAAGAACAGCAATTCAGTAACCACCATCAAAATGTGTAATGATGTGCTGACCAGGGGAAAACTGCAGATGGCTCTTGTGTAAGAACGGTACATGATCTGAAATAGCTCATAAAGAGCACATTTTCGATGTCATTGTTTTTATAAGAATGTATCAGTGATTGTGATCTATAAAATTAATTAGCTCGGTCCCTAAAGGTGCTTTCACATTCAATTTTTTGGTGCATTTTTGGATGTGTTTTTTATGCAAAAAAGTAAAGCTTTAACTGCTGTGCTTTTCTGCACAAAAAACGTATCCAAAAATGCATAAAAAAATACCCTTTGTGAAAGCACCCTTGGGGCGACATGTATGAAAGGGTTTTTCATCTTTTTTTTAGGGCATACAATGCACCTAACTGTATAATGTATATGTTAGGTGCATTGTTAGTAAGACTCGACACTTTCAAATGTCCCTAACATGAAGGGGTGTTCTGGAGGCGTTCTGAGGGCTTTATGGGGTGTGTCGCACCACATTCTTAAAATTGGATACATATATGAATGTGGTTCATCAAAACCAGGCGCATTACTGCTCTGACAGGCAGATGTATCTCAATGTGGTCTGCCTGAGCCTGAGGAGTCGAAGTGGAGATAGATTTGCTGTAAGGGGCAAAAATGTCCAATATTTTTCAACAGGGTAAAAATAATAAAAGTAATTTATGTTAATTATCAAATAATAATATGAAATTAAAATTTAAGAAAATTTATCATATAAAAATTAGAAAAAAATTAAAATTTTTCCCCCAAAAAATTTTGAAATATCCCTATAAAATTGAAATTTAAAAATTCATAGAATCTTTAACAAATTTTACATAACTCTTTAAGGTCTAAGCCTTTTTTGGGTTTAAAGAACGCCCTTTTTTTTCAAATCTGCCACTTTATCTGGAATAACTTTTAAACACTTTTCCTACCGTGTTTCAGAAAAGTTTCTCGTGCCATTGTGCTTTATTTTGCAATTAATTTGGTCTTTTTAAATCCTTGTTAGGTGTGAAAAATATGAAATTTTGTGAAAATTTGGAAAATTTGGGGCCATTTTCAAATTTTTAAAAAATTTCGTGTGCAAACACTATCCCACTAAAAAAAAAAGTAATTAATGAACTCTACCATGTCTATTTTGTGTTGGCATGTTTTTTTTTAAACACCCTTTTTTTTAAGACTTTGGGGGGTTTAAAAATTTTTTTTAAAAAAATTTTTTTAACATTTTAAAAAAAAATTTGCGAACAGATTTTTTTGGGGAACCAGGCCCTTCTGATGTGGTTTTTAGGGCTTGTATTTAGAAACCCATAAATTACTCCCTTTTTAGAAACTACACCCCCCTTTAAAATATAAAACAGATTTAGGGAAATTTTTTAACCCTTTAGTATTTTTCAGAAATAAAAAAGTGAAAGTGAAATTTTTAAAATTTTTACCTTTTTTTGCAGATTTTCCGATTTTTGTTCATTATACATTGGAACCCCCGTAGATTTTACCAAGAAAGTGCAACTACATATGATTCTCCTCATTATGCAGGTTATTTAGAAATATCCCACTTGTAGGCCCATAAAGCCTTTCTGACTCATCCCACATGCCTCAAGAAATAGAAGGAGCACCTTCTTGTTTTAAGAATATTTTTTCAGGCTTTATTGGGGTAGTGATGGGTAGTGTTGTGCGATTGCGTTGGCTATCGAGATCGATCGATAGTCGAGATAGTCGGCCGCTATCGATAAGGTTTTTCGATATTGAGCATCGATATGCGCGATGGACCATTAAAGTCTATGGGAGAGCAACAACACCTTCAATTATTACACCCAAACAAGGCTGGAGAAGCTGAAATAAACCAACCACAACAGTCCAAATGGATAAACGTGCTACATCTTAGGCACCTCACTTTTGGTTATAAAAGTCCCCCCCCCCCCCCAAACAGAAAAAAAGATCGAGCGACAGAAAGAGACCAATTACTATCCCTGTCATGTACCACACAGCCTTGACCCTTAAACACCTGCATCACACCCACAAATTAAAAAGTGCCAGAAAGGCAGTATGAATTGAACCATCATGTTTACTTGAACTGGACATGAATATCCCTGTCCTGGAACGCAAGCATGAAGCCCCAAAAACCTGCATGACCCTCCCACATTTAAAAATGCCGGAAAAAGAGGTCTTTCAACCACCATTTTTAGTTGAACCTGGACCATTGACTATACCTGTCCTGGTCCACGAGCAAGAAGGCCCAAACCTGCATGACCCCCACAATTTAAAAGTGCCGGAAAAAGGGTCTTTCAAAAGCCACAAATTTAGTTTAGAAACTGTACATTGGACTATACTTTTCCTGGGCCACAGCAGAGCCCCAAACTCTGCAGGACCCCCCCATTTAAAAGAGTGCCTCCGGAAAAAGGAGATCTTTGAAACCACCATTTTAGTTTCACTGACATTGACTATACCTGTCCTGGGCCACAGCATGAACCCCAAACCTGCATACCCCCACATTTAAAAAGTGCCGGAAAAAAGGAGTCTTTTCAAACCTCCATTTTTAGTTTGAATCTGGACATTGACTATACCTGTCCCTGGGCCAAAGCAATGAGCCCAAACCTTCATGACCCGACACTTTAAAAAGTGTCCGGAAAAAGGAGTCTTTTCAAACCACCGATTGTTTAGAATCATTGGACATTGACTAGTACCTGTCCTGGGCCACAGGCATGAGCCGCAAACTGCATGACCCCCACATTTAAAAAGTTGCCTGAAAAAGGAGTCCTTTGCAACCCATCCATTTTTAGTTGAACTTGGACATTGACTATACGCTGTCCTTGGGCCACAGCATGAGCCCCAAACCTGCATGACCCCCACCATTTAAAAAGTGCCGGAAAAAGAAAGTCTATCAACCACATTTTGTTGAACTGAATTGACTATACCTTCCCTCGGCCACAGCATGAGCCCCAACCTGTCAATGACCCCCAGATTTAAAAAGTGCCGGAAAAAAGGATGTTCTTCAACCGACCATTTTTAGTTTTAGGTTGACGTGGACATTGACAAAACCTGTCCTGGGCCACAGCATGACCCAGGGCCGAGAGTTAACAGTGGGTGCGGTGAAAGCCCCAGGCTGTGGCGACCGTCAACTATTGAACCACGCAAGTTAAAATGCCCTGATGACGCAGCCAACGAAAACTGTCCGTGCTGAAGCAGAGTGCGGAAGCGGTGAAGTTTGAGAACTCCAGCCTTCCTCCTGGACACAGTCCAATACCTGGGAAGCGCTTGCCCCTCCGTATGAAGTGGTGTACACAATTGACTTAACATTGGAAATAGCTGGTGTTAACGCTCCTGTTGACACGCCAGGTGCCCTATATCTGGCAAACTTTTACTCATTTTACTCGAACGTGCTGGAGGAAATGGACCTCTGTAACTTTGTTCTCTGACCGTGCTCCATACTCTCATGTCCACTGAATAAACCTACATCTGGTCAAGTTTTCCTGTACCCATCCCTTGTACAAATTCAGAGGAATTTTTTTTAACACAGCTATTTGTTGTACATGCAAGTATTTTTTAGTACTTTAATTCTAGAAAACACAATTTTAAAATAGATGAATCCCACCATGTCTTTGTTTCTCTTTTTTTCATTGTATTAAATGGGGATTGTCTCAAAATACAGGGATTGAGATTAGCTATGTTAAAGTTCTTCTTGCAAAAACATCATTTTGCAATATGCGTCCAATAACCATTGTCTACCTATATCCTGTTTCTGACCAGCACCATCACGCCTTGAGCCACTCTTGACAATTGGAGTGAAGAACATATGTCGTTTAGTAAACAACATTTTTTTAAGAATAGATCTTGTAGTATAGCAGGCGATGATCCACAGCAAAATGCCCCCAAAAAATTTCTCAAAGCAATGGACCTTGAGCCCACTTTGGTCTAATGTGAAGAACAAATGTCCGTTAGAAACAACATTTTTTAAGAATAGGACCCAGTAGAATAGCTGCATCGTTCACAGCAAAAATGCCCCCCAAAAATTCAAATCATTGACCTAGAGCCCCTTTGGTCAATTGTGAAGAACAAATGTCTGTTAGAAACGAACATTATTTTATAATAGCAACCTGAAGTATTGCTGCATTTCAAAGCAGCATGACCCAAAAAAGTATAAAAATGACCTTTCTCAGCCCTTGTTAAAAATTGTGAGGGAGAACTGCCAACTATATAGATAGAAGCCACATTTTCTGTACAAAGGACCATGATTATTGCTGTAACCACAGCTACATGACCCCAAAAACATGTAAAAATATGTACCTTCCTTCTCATGCCACTGTTAAAAATTGTGAGGGAGAAAGCCACTTAGAAGCCACATTCTGGTTCCAAAGGACCATAATTATAGCTGTATCTCTCCCAGCAACATGAACCCCAAAAAATTCATAAATATACTATCTCAGCCACTATTAAAAAATTGTGAGGGAGAAATGGCCACTTAGAAGTCAAATTGTTCGATCCAAAGGCCATGATTAATGCTGTGTCTCACAGCAACTCATGACCTCAAAAGCCATTGACAATGCGAAAACTTCTTAAATAAAGTATGAGTTAAATTGAATACGGTGTTGTCAAGAAACCTTGGCTGTCTTATACAGTCTCCTCACAGCAAAACCAGCAAAATGAAACTGATGGGAAAAGAAATAAAAATTGCAGGTAAGAAATGATCATTTAAAAAAAAGTTTTCAAAGAGGACCAATTCTATTGAAAAAGTGATGTGAAGTAGACTGGCAACTAACGGTGACCCCTCGGGCAATTGGGGCCCGACAACATCATCAGAGATCCAAGCCCTGAACATCTTGATTGAAAGTCAAACTAGATCCACATTATCTGTGGAAAGGCCTGAAGCGATTTGTCTGTAATGACATCTCCAGCTGTAGCTGTAAGTGTCCGCTCCAGCAGATATGACGCTGGCTGCTGGGACAGGACAACACCTCTATGGCATGACGAGCCAGCTCGGGCCATTCGTCCATTTTGGATACCCAGATGTCTATTTGGTACCGAGGAAACAGTACAGAAAACATCGGTGTTTAGACGCAGAGAATAGTCGTGCACCATGATCTTAGAAGCTGATCTCTGTGTGTTGGATGTGTGCCCTGCTGCATGCGTTGGTAGAGGTGTAAACAAAGATTGCCAGAGTCACCCATTAGGGCTTCTGCCACCATGCCTAGCTCTTCTGCCGCTCCTTGAGCTACTTGGCACTCTACTGGCTGTCACGTCGCTGATGTTGTTCCCAAACCGTGACATTTGGGGAACCGTGAACAGACGGCAACAGATTTCTCCCTGTTTTGAATCAATCAGCAAAGTCTCCATTTCCTTCCTGCATTTTACCCTATATTGGGTTGGGTTGGAAGGAAAAAGTGCTTGATTTTTGTTTTTGTACCGGGGTATCCAGGAGGGTGGACACCCAGTAACTGTTTTGTTCATTTAGTATGGCGCTTAATGCTGAGGATCATGTTGTGGACGAAAATGGAGCATTCCAAGCACTATGTGAGAGATGGTAGCCTGAATTCCCAAGGGGCCTCTGGTTCGAGGGGCACTTAGCAAACTGATCTTCCTCTTCTTCCTCCTCTGCCTCTAAATCCGCGCCAACCATCTTTCCCCAGGCAGGGACGTCGGTGACTCAATCGGTGTCTAGGAAAACCCTCCTCCTCCTCCTCCACCTCCGCTGCCTCCGGCACAGCTTCAACCACAGCCCTGACTTCGCTGAGATATGCACCCTGAAGAGCTGATCCCACCTTGCACATAGCTCTGGACTCCCGTATGCCACTGCCTAATGAAGACCAGATGAAATTGTGAAACTGTCGGCCTAGGGAGTAACGGAGAGAAAGGCTCCGAGCCGCATCTGTGTCCGACTCCCTCCTCCGTGCCGCAGGCGGGACCATGTTTTTTTCAAGAGTGTCCCACATCGTTCCAGAACAAAGATCACACAAAGCTCATTGCTGACAAGGGCATTGTCTTCACTGACCCATTTTGGAGGCATCTACAAAACTGGCAAGGATGGTGCAGAGCTCTTTCACACCTGCCTCCACTCTCGGTGTCAACACCCCGAGCTCGTATCGCGCTGCTTGTTCGGCCATGGTCCACTTCGTACTGCGTAATGGCATTGCGCTGCTGCCGACAATTCGCTGGACATGTGGAGGGTGCATTCCAGCGTGGTTGCACGTGCACTCACAATAGACTGTTGACGGGGAGGCCGCGAGCTGCGCTGCAAACGCAGCCAGGCGGGATGAAGCAGGTGCGCGAACTGGCGAAGGCGAACTCGAGATCCTCGACCTTCTTCAGCAGGCAGTCCAGACCCAGCCAAGCGAGATTTCGCCCGTTTATCGCACACCACCTGCCTGGCAACAAGTTCTTGTCACCCAGCCAGCGCTCGGCTCCCTCGTTCATAGAGCCGTCCACAGGCTCCTGACCTGTGTGGGGACGGTCTCCAAGGCAAGATTAATTCTACACGGCCTGGTGTCCTTCCTCTGGGCACGTGATGCCACCCGAGAGGGACCTTGGGGGAAAGAGCCCTGCACCATCCTCCTGCGGTTTTTGAAGAGCGTGCGCCGAGCCTGAGAGCCACCGCACCCCCCAGAGGACAATCCACCCAGGCTCACCCAGTGAGCTGTCCACAGATAAATAAGCGCCTTGGCCGTGCTATAGTCCCATGTGTCCGGTGGTGAGATGTGGAACGTTTTTCCCGGACACAGATGCAGACAACGCGCTTGAAAATTTTAGATGACTCCGGTGGCTGCCAGGGCAGGGGACGGCTTTATTCTGGCAAAGAAATGCCAGCTCGGCATCTGTATTTGGGGGCAGGCGAGGGCCATGACTTTGGCCGGAAACCCATCTGTGTCCACCAGACGGAAAGGCAACAATTCAAGGCCACAAGCCTGGCAATGCCGACATTCAGGCTTTTGGCCCTTTGGGATGGTTTGGGTTACAGTGTTTCATCTTCCTACTTTCTGCTCCCAAACCTGGAAGACAATGGCTGGCTGCTAGACGGGGCCGGTGGTACGGTGAGCAGGTCATCAAACTGGCGGAAGAGAAGGGTAGGATGGGTCTCTGGTGAGTTGCTGGTGGTACCGGAGCGACGGTGGAGGCTGAAGCGGAGGCTGATCACCTGACAATGACTCTGAGAACATGGGCAGCTGAGGAACGCTTGGTGGTGGCGGAGGAGGAGGAGGCGGAGACAAAGGGTGTGACATGGTGGTTGGAGGCCCGGCGTCGGTCTGGCCTTGTTTTTTTGGCCATGTTCCCTCCATTTCAACTCATACATCAGGCAGCATGTGACTTAGACATGTTGGTGGTGGTAACCACTAAGGTTCTTCGCCTCTTACTTATGCGTTTACGGCAAGGCGGCATATGACCATCGCTGGGTGAATTCGAGAGGCTTGCTCAAAGACGGCCAAGGCTTGAGAGAGGTCCTGGACCTTTTGAACCGGCGATAAGCGAGGATCGGGGTTTTGCGCTGACCGTGGCCTGGCGGAATCATATCAGCGGAACCTTCCTGCGACACCCGGCCCTCTCCCTTTTTTTGTGGCGGGTACCCTATTGACACTACCCCACTCGTCGCCCCAACCTCTCACACTGATGATGCGCTCGCAAGCAAATTCTTCGAAAAGACCAGGAATGGATCCGCAATGTCGTCATCATCATCATATCAACACAGTGTGGATCGTGTCGTCCTGGACTATTCTGCCATCCAGAAGCTGCGGGCTAACAATCAAGGGCAACTCAAGGCTTGCCGACCCCGCCCGGGATTTTTTTTGTGCCGATTGACCGGCTTCCGTTCACCTCCTCTGATGGCAATCAGTAATGGGCGTCAAGCATACAAATCATCCTCATTGTTCTTTTAAACAAGCCTTCGACCCAACCGCATTTTGTCATCAAGAGTGTGGTTTTCAGACAAATGGATTATCCACAGTGGTGGGTACACGAGTTGACATTTGGGTGCTGTTCATGTAGGGCGGGAATGCTGATGATGCTGATGACGACATTGTTGCCGTGACTCTGCGAGGACGAGGAGGTAAGGATAAGTGCTAGATGCAGGATGCCAAAAACCACTGAAAGGACAGATTGGCGACGATGTTCGTTACTTTAGATTCACATGCCCTGACCCCAGCGATGACCTAGGCCTTACGGTACCCTGAGCAACTGACGAACCTCTGGTAGTGCGTGTTTCGCCAGCGACTGAAGGAGCCATTCTCTCGTACCACTACCCTCCATGTGCTAACCCCCCTCTTTGCTCGCTTTACCACCTGCATTATCGCTCCAGTTCAAGAAATATAAAAATTTGAAGAAGGAATGAATAGTTTTAGGCAAGTCTCTTTATTAAAAGGACGGCAATCACAGCTATTCTCAAAACCCACTAATCAAAACAAAATGCTAGGATTCAAATTTAACTGAAGGTTCTATTCAACGAAAACTTGGACTGGGCAGGAATTCCCAAAAAACACTATCTGTTTATTTGGTGAAAATAAGAATGTGCTGTTTTAAAAAGAGTTTACGTAGATGCTGCATCAATGAACCGTGTGGGTGCGCAAAAGTCACAAACCGTAACTGTTATGTTTTGGAAAAAACAAGACGGAGATATTTTGCACCATTCACAATTCACCTGTTGGGAAATATAGAATTGCTGGTTATAAGATTTACGTTAGATGCTTTGCTTCAATGACAGTGGCTGGGGTGGGAAAAGTCACAAACAAACACGTAACTGTATGTTTTGATATAATAACGGTCTTTTTTGCACCTTTCAAATCACCTTTTGGTGAATATTAAGAGAAAGTGGCTTTATAAAGATTTTAACCGTAGATGCTGCGTCAATAACCAGAGGCTGGATTGCAACAAGTCAAAAAAACACGTAACTGTTAAATTTGATAAAATAAACAGTATTTTTTTTTGCACCTTTCACTTCACACTGTGGTTAAATATTAGAATTGCTAGTTTTAAGATTTAGAACGTGGATGCTGCTCACTGATCAGTGCTGGGTGCGGCAAAAGAAGTCAAAAAACACGTAACTGTTATGTAGTGATATAATAAACTGTAAATTTTTTGTGCACCATTCAATTCCCTTGGTGAATATAGAAATGCTGTTTAAGATTTACTAGATTGCGCGTCAATGAACCGTGCTGGGTGCGCAAAAGTCAAAAAACACGTAACTGTTAATTTTTGGATATAATATACGGAAATTTTTTCACCTTTTCAATACACCTGTGGTGAATATAGAATTGCCAGTTTTAAGAATTACCGTAGATGCTGCGTCAATAATAGAGCTAGGGTGCTTGAAAAGTCAAAAAACACCGTAACTGTTTATGTATTGATATAATAAACGGTATTTTGTTATTGGCAAACCTTTCAATCACCTCGACCCTGTGGTGAATATAGAATTGCTGTTTTAATAATTACTAAAAGCTGCTCCAATGAGGAAGACAGTGCTGGGTGCGTCAAAAGTCAACAAAACACGTAACTGTTATGGTTTTTGATATAATAAACGGAAATTTTTATGAAACCATTGCAATTCACCTGTGGTGAATATTGAATAGCTGTTTAAAAAAAGATTTACGTAGATGTCTGCACAATGAACAGTGCTGGGTGCGCAAAGTCAAAAAAACACACATTAAATGTTATGATTTGATAAAATAAACTGTATTTTTTGCACCTTTCAATTCCACCTGTGGTGAATATAGAATTGCTGTTTTAAGATTTACCCGTAGATGCTGCGTCAATGAACAAGCTGGGTGTTGCAAAAGAGTGCAAAAACACTAAACTGTTATTTATTTGATCTAATGAAACGCGAATTTTTTTGCAACCTTGTTCAATACCGACCTGTGGAGAATATAGAATAGCTCGTTTTAGAATTACGTAGATGCTGCCGTCAATGACAGTGCTGGGTGCTCAAAACAAAAAACAACGTAACTGTGATGATTTTCCCGTCGATCACAGTATTTTTGGCAACAAACAACCTGTGCTGACTACAAGATTGCTGGATTGTAATTTAAGTGCAGAGGTGGATATATCAACGCGGTCACGGGTAATGGGTACAATTGAACACCTATTGAAATGTATACCTGGATAAAAAGTGGAGTTTTGCAGCTAACAAAGAGACCTGGCAGTATACTAGAATAGATGTTTATCCAATATAATTCCAGAGGCTCGCCCAAAAACCAGGGAAATATTTCAATAGCAAACTGTTAATAATAAAGATATTCCCACTACCAATGTCTACACTAAGTCTTGTGTGAACTTTATATTCCAGTTATCTTTATAGATAAGCTTGTCTGTGTTCCCCGCGGGCCCTCCCCCCCCCCCCCCTGCTCCCACCGCCGTGAAATTTACAGCGGCTGATGCCTGCTTTAAAATTCTCTAGCTAACTACATAAAATCTTCAAATCTCAAATCTAAACTAAGAATAGGACGATCCACAGCTAATAGTAAGAGGTTTCTCTGTGCAGAAAGTAGACAATATTCGCTGAGTCTGATAGGCCACAGGCAGAGCCCAGGTCCTATCCCTATGAGACGCTGAGAGAACACTGAGGCTGAAACAGGAAACCCTGTCTCTTTGTACAACTAGTTCATCCCCCCGATGTGAATTTTCCAGCCAAGTTCGCGAAACCAAAAACACATACCACATGACGTCCGCACACACATCTCAACCCTGCTCAAATCTGTACTGCATCATTTGCTGGCCGCAAAATTACAGGAAGCGCCCCGAAAAAGGCGCAATCTTAATAGGATGATGTCACAGATTTTTAACCTTAAAAATCCGCATGATCTGGGAAATATCGTCAACCATAAAAACCTTGCCGATTTAAACTTTGTCGATAAAAAACGCTCAACAACTAGTGATGGCAGAGACAGATGTGGGAACAGAAGTTACAAACTGTCCTTTTAGCTGATGCAGACAGCTATAACAATATTAGTGAGGGGAACAGGGACATGGCAATGGAAAGGTTAATTTTATTTGAGTGTTTTTCAAAACTGTAGTGAGCCCAGTGATGATCACTGGCAGAAAAATGTGCTGGAGACATGAAAGTTGCAAAATTGTCTGATCAGACAGCTGCCACAAAACGATCACAGGGGCACTGAAGTGAGATTAGCAATGGAGGGGTTAATAAAAGTATTTAAGGCTGAGACAGCCCAGATCACAGCACAAAGGGCACTAGGACCCAGCACAGAAATACCATTCTCCATCACTCCCCTCACACAGTGAGCAGAGCCCCTAGGACTGGATCAGTTTGTAATGTGAGTCCAGCAGACTGATGACCAAACCAAGCGATGCCTTGGCAGTGGGGGGAGATCAGGGGACTGCATATGAATGAACACCTGCTGTGTTAGATGTGCTTATCAGCTGTCAGAAACGGGCAATTAGCATAGATAGAGGCTTTTCCACCTATATCTCTGCACATAGTCTTATGAGGGAGACAGAAAGCATTCAATTCATGACATCCGTGGGAACGTCAGGGTGCATTAACAATGCAGTGAACCATTACGTAATCAGGAACGGTCGAGGGGTTGCCTTAAAGGGATAAACAAGCCCACTGATTAAGGTGTTTATCAGATTTTTATATCATTAAATTTTTACTACATTAAATTATTAAATTAAGTTTTTTGCTGCTACTGACCCTTTAATTCAATCACACACAAGCAAGAGCCAGCACAGCACAGGAATAGGCTTGGGAACCTGTTGGTCCTCCAAGCAGGATCAGTACCATAGTTTCTATTCACTGACATGCTATTCTAATGATTTTTCTCTTATTTCCAGTCTGTCTATAACCTTAATACATGTTTGTTACTTATGTGCCTAAGTTCCATAATGCGCCTAACACATAGGCGAAGCTTGATGAACTTTAGACACCATTAATGGACGCACAAAAACCACTTTCATCAGGCGCATTATACATTGAAAACAAGACTCGACAATTCACTTCGATGCACCTTCATTCATACATGTCGCCCTGAGGGCGACATGTATGAATCTCGCCACGTCGGGGCGCACCTTTCCGCCAGTTTTCCGGCGAAATTTGTGCCTGATTTATGTCAGCGCTGGGGCGCGCTCATCCATACTATGTAAAGTCCACCGTGCCTCGCCAGTGTTTGAGGCGCAGTGCGGGGACATGGGCGCAGTGCGGGACTGCGCCTAAGATTCGCCGTCTGAGGAGGTGGGGCGCAGTGCGGGACTTAGGCGCAGGAGGGGCTGCGGCGAAGATGTGTTCCGATTCGAGACAGGCTGGAAAACAGGGAGAAATCATTAAAGATGTCCGTGCGGAGTATGAATCAAAAATCGCCTTTATAAAGGCGGAAAACATTCTCAGAAAAGAGCTCAAACCTCAAAAATAAAAAATACATAAAAAAAATCACTTTCCAAAAATCTAGAACGGCGCAATATCAAGAATTAGGATATTGGAAATTGCCGGGAAATACAGTAATTCAAATTCTGAAAGCTATTCTCTTTGGTCGGCAGAAACCGGCCAATCAGAATAGGAGCGACAGTGAACCATTAAAACCTAGGGAGAACTATTGACCAATCAGAATCAAAGGCGGGACAGTTCAAAATACAGTAAAAATGCAGAAAAGAGCTGATTGGCTGAGCTAGCGGGGGCTTGGCTATCTCGGCCAATCAGAATAGGAGCAACAGGGACCCATTATAACCTATGGAGAAGTTTGGACCAATCAAAATCAAAGGCGGGACAGTTCAAAATACAGTAAAAATGCTGAAAAGAGCTGATTGGTTGAGCTAGCGGGGGTTTGGCTATCCCAGCCAATCAGAGCACGAGCTACTTCTCCCATTGTAGTCTATGGAGAGATCGGCGCAATGCAATCTCCGCTCTCAGCGCCGTGCGGCATGGAGTATGATAAAAAACTCATTTTTATTAAGTGTAAAACATTATCAGATAAAGCGCTGAAACCTTCTATAAACATAAATCAGTTAAATCCCGAACAACGCGTTCGACTTTGCCGAGTCGCGATCGTACATGCCTCGGAGTTTTCGAGCGCGCCGCGTCCCGCCCCGGAACGCCTACAGTGCACCCACACCGCGCCCATTGCCCGCACCTTCATGCGAGGCGCAGCCGAAAGTGGCAAACGCTGCGCCTAACACTGCATCCCTGCGTCCGACAGCGGATTCGGGCCAGTGAGGCGCAGAATACGCCTGAAAACAGGCGTAAAGCCCGATCATATATGTCGCCCTTAGTGTCTTTGTAATTCACAAGACTTCAAACACAGTAATTGAGAAATTGATTACTTACTTACTGAACAATTTAGACAACTGAAAGAAGCTTGCTGGAAATAAAGGCAGTTTAATTTTAGCACAGTTAAAACTGTATCAAAACTGCGCTGTGTGAAAGCTCCCTAACATCTACTATAGTAGACAGAAAGAAGCTGTTTTAAGGTGACAATAATGCGGACAGGTGTGAACTCTTAGGAGAAAATGCATTGACAATGCAGACTGCAGTGGTTATATATAGAGTGGTACTATATCTACCAATTTCTTCATTTTGTTTCATAGCCAACAAGTTAATAATTCTGGATTTTTAACCCAGCACAAATTTATACACAAGGCTGTCTATGGACATTTTTGCTAATACATTTAACAATTAAACAGTGGTGTTTTCCAACCTTTTGTGTTTAGAATAAATCAATTGAAAGCTAAGGGAATTTTTTATTTAAGGATTTTCTTTTTTCCAAAATGCTTGTAAGTCGGTCAGTTGGTTATAAAAAAATAAAAAAAACTTTTTTAAAAAACCTTCGTTCCATGCTACTCTCTGCGCTCCCGGCCAATGATGTCATGTTCTTGATTACGTGATGCGCACCCAATCACGGGCCTTTGGGAGGTCCAGTTTAAAAATTTTGCATATAATAAAGTAAATTTATCCCCTAAAAAAAGGCAGGGTGCGGAAATGGAGGGGTTTAAAAGTTTTTTTTTTTCTATTTTGCAATTCACCAACGGGCCCCGGGCCAATTTTCAGTTAAAAACTGTTGGGTCTAAAACCATTTGTTAAAATAGCCCCAATAGAGTCCCTTTTTTTCATATATTATTGGAAAAATGAGGGGGGCGCTTGATTGGGTTGCATGGGAAAACAAGTGAATTTTGGATTGGGACAGGTTTATACATGTGGCCCAATTTTTTGCAAATTAAAAAATCCCTTTGACTGAATAAATTTTTAATGGGCCCTGCATCACATAAAACCAATCAGAATGCTATTTAGGGATATCAGGGGGGTCATACATGATCAACTTTTCCCCATTTTGACTAATTTTTAAATTTAATTCTACTATTTTTTTTTAAATTTTTTTTTTTTACTTACCAGGTTAAAGCAATATTCTGTGGGGGCTTTTGTTCCCATTTAATACTGGAGCTTACATATTCACCGGCTCGTTAATCATCGTTTTTGGATTTGAGCTCCTGAGATCAAATTTGATATACTGAGTGAAAACTTCATTAAAAATAATCGGTTTATTATTCAAAAAAGTATAGCCAAACAGCTAAAAAATGCAAAAAACAAATTACTTGCCTTACAATGTAAAAGATGCATCCGTCAGTCCGGTATTGGTAGATGCAATTAATCTTGCAGATGCAAATTAAAAACTCCCCTCACTTTCTCGGAGATCATGTTGGGGATTCAGTTTGGGCGGGGGGCAAAGGGGCAGGCGGCCCATTTTTTGGAGGCTCCTCCCCCCTTCTCAAGGTGCTTGCTAAGCCGAACCTGAAAAAAAAAAAAAAAAAAAAAAAATTTATCACGTACTTTTGATAAATAAAACTTATTATAAAAAGCTTTGAGGGCCGAGCGTGTCGGAAGCCCGCTATACCCTGGGCTTGTACTGGTTTGCCTTAAGTTTTCCCTCAGTAAATTTGGGGAATGTGTCTCAGCTGGTTGCCCCTCTTGTTTCTGTTTCCCCGTCCCAGGGGCCTATATTTAAAATCCTCAAGTTTACTTCCCTTTTT
>JAODAL010023017.1:0-63540 GCA_025379985.1 Phyllomedusa bahiana
GAACCTAATGGTTCCCCCTCGAGCCCTAGGTGCGGAATTTCCCCCCGGGCACAGGACAGCCCCCCAATGAAATGGCCAGAACCACCACAATAGAAGCAAAAGCCGCTTCAGACGATGCTGAGAACGTTCCTCCTGGGACAGGTGGGCTCTCTCGACCTGCATAGGTTCCTCTTCAGAAGCCATCGGAGGAGGAAGAGCTGGCCGCTGGAACGTGGGAGCCAAGCGGGGGAAACGGCATGGACGGACGGTTTCCCGTTGTAGGCAGAGCTCTTGTTGCCTTTCGGCGAAGCGAATATCCACTCGGGTGGCCAAATGGATTAGGTCATCCAAGGCAGCTGGTAGATCACGAGCGGCGAGCTCGTCCTTGATTCGCCCCGAGAGGCCTTGCCAAAATGTCGCCACCAAAGCTTCGTTGTTCCAGTCCAGCTCCGAAGCGAGAGTGCGAAACTGTACAGAATACTGACCGACTGTGGTGTCGCCATGACGAAGCCGGAGCAGCGCTGCGGCAGCCGAAGAAGTACGGCCTGGTTCCTCAAAGACTGTGCGGAACCCCCGGAGGAAGGTTTGGAGGTCAGCTGTCAGAGGATCCCCTCGATCCCATAGCGGCGTAGCCCAAGCCAAGGCTTCTCCCGACAAGAGGCTGATTATGAAAGCCACCTTGGCACGCTCTGTAGGGAATTGGCGCCCCATCATCTCGAGGTGGATGGAGCACTGGCTGATGAACCCACGGCATTTCTTGGGGTCTCCATCGTAGCGAGAGGGGAGTGGCAGATGCAGCGAGGGTCCCTAAGCCGAAGCAGGTAGCGCAATGGATGCCGGAGCAACGGATGCAGGTGCAGAGGCGGCAGCCGGTGGAGGAAGACGGGTCGCAAGATTCTGCATCATGGCCGCTAGCTGGTCGATACACTGGCTCTGCTGGGCGACGGCCGTCGTGACGTCCCCGGAGATCGGGCAAAGGGACCCTGGCGGAATCCATGGCCAGTCTGTACTGTAACGGAGGAGTGGAAACCGCTGGGCCAACTCAAGTGATGGGTAGCTAAGCCACGCCAGGGAACGAGTCTAAGTAGCCCCCGTTTTCACCAGAGCCCGCCGCAAAGCAGGAAAGGACTTGCTGCGGCTGAGGCTACCAGGTCGTTACCCCTGACGTGACTTGCTTGCGATGGCGGCCGAGGTACAGCGTGGTTACAGAAGACGTAATCCGGAGGCCCTAGTCGGGGACAGGCAGAAGGTCAGGACAGGCAGCAGAGGTTCGTAGTCAGAGACGGGCAACGGTTTAGGGCAGGCGGCAATCAGGCAAGGTCAGGAACGTAAGCAGACGGACTGGTACACGGGAAATCAAGGCTGAACTCTATACACACTAAACGCTCCAAAACACACCAACAGACTGGCAGCGAGTGCTAGGGGCGTCTACCATATATAGGACCAGCGGCCTTCAATTAACCAATTAAGCAGGGATTATGCACGCGGCGGCTGTCAGAGTTGGAGACAGGAGCGGGGACTGGTAAGTACGGGGTCCCCCGGGCAAGGGGAAAGGACCACGGCTGGGAAGCCGCAGCAGCCGTGCCGGACCCCGAAAACACAGGGGGACGGCCGCGGCAAAGGGGGGGCCACCGTGACAGATTTTAGTTGTAAAATTTAACCTTGTTGTGAATTTGGCTAAAGGGAAAAATTTTTTTTTTGGGTTTAAAAGACGGTTTATTTTTTCAGCACACCCGCAAAACAACGCTTAATTTAACCCGGATGTAAATTTCGCCAAAAATTGGCCCCCCCAAACTAAGCTTTTTAGCGTGTTACAATTTCATGTTTTCTACGCCCCCCCAAACAAAGATACAGTTGAATTAAATTTGCTTTGAATTAGGCACAGGGAAAAAATTTATATATTTTGCTTTAAAAAGCGGTTTATTTTTGTCAGACACCACAAAACAAGCTTAATTAACCCCTTGGGTGTAAAAAGGCCCAAAAAATTTTGGCCCCCCAAACTATGCTTTGTAGCGGTTGCAATTTCGTGTTTCCTACGCCACACAACAAGAGATACAGTTGTAATTAACCTTTGCTTTTGAATTAGGCTACAGGAAAAATTTATATATTTTGGCGTTGAAAAAGACGGTTTATTTTGTCAGAACACCAGCAAAACAACGCTTAATTAAACCCTGGATGTAAATTGTGCCAATGAATTGAGCCCGCACAAACTAGTAGCTTTGTAGCATGTTACAATTGCGTGTTTTCTACGCCACACAACAAGAGATACAGTTGTAATTAACCTTTTCTTGTGATTTAGGCTACAGGAAAAATTTATATATTTTGGCGTTGAAAAAGACGGTTTCTTGGGGTCAGCATACCAGCAAAACAACGCTTAATTAACCCCTGGATGTAAATTGCGCCAAAGAATTGAGCCCCACAAAATAGTAGCTTTGTAGCGTGTTACAATTGCGTGTTTTCTACGCCACACAACAAGAGATACAATTGTAATTAAACTTTGCTTGTGAATTAGGCTACAGGAAAAATTTATATATTTTGGCGTGGAAAAAGACGGTTTCTTGGGGTCAGCACACCACAAAACAACGCTTAATTAACCCCTGGATCTAAATTGCGCAATAGAATTGAGCAGCCAAAAATGAAGTGGTATTTGTATTGTAAAAACGCTGTTTCTTTAAATGAATACAACAGAACTGGCTTAGATCCCACTTGGATATTGAATGTATATGCAGCTGCAGTGGACGCACACTGGATTTCAGATCCAATACCCCAAAAAATTAGAAATAGAACATTAAGAGAACAGTCTCTGAGACAAGCTGAGACACTCCACAGAAATCGCTGTATAAAAATCAATTCGTCAGGAAGAGCTATCAGCCGCGGCAGCACCTTCCCTGCTGAGCACAGTGAGAGGAGTGTGAGCTCCCGGCATCACGCCCGGACTTATATAGTGCGGTGACGTCACAGAATCCCGCCGGTCTCTGATTGGCTTCACCTCTGCACATTTCATGCAGGCTATGCCCTTCTTCCTCCCAGAGTGCTTTGCCCCATGTAGCGCCATGTGCACGCAGCCATTTTATCAATCAAAAGCACACTTTGTTCACCTGAAGTTCCCCAAAGTTCCACTTCGTTCCGAACCGAAGTTTTCCTGAAATTCTAAACGAATTCCACTTCGTTAGAATCGATTCGCCCATCTCTAATTAGGTTTTAACATGTAAGGAAAGGTTATTGAAGACTACTATCAAATACTTTACTTTGTTGATTTTGTTTTGTTCAGGAGCAAAGGTTTTATCTCCTTTTTTGCACAAAAGTTACCAACCTCTTCCCACCTTTCCCTGCTCTCTTTTACTTCTCATTACTCCAAACTGCCGTCAGTCATTCACTTCTGTCTATGGTGAATAAATCCCTGCAGAGTATCACCTTTAAAAACAGAGTTTATTTATTAACTAAATTAAAAGATTTCACTCATTAAAGCTTTACACTTTGTAAGTCTTCAGCAGTCATGTCACTGTAACTGGACTAGCTAGGAACAGCAGAGCTGATATGTCAAACATTACTTTAGAACCTCCCACAGCCTGACCATGAAGTGTGAGTCTAAAGCTGAGTTTTGGCTTTGCATGATGAGGAAATCCCTTCAATGTAGGGATTGGCAATTACAATGTTTACCATTCTTTAGTAGAACAACTTGTGTGCTCATTGTCTTACCACATTACCCACATTATCTTGAGATTCAGCTCATGACAGATGTCCTAACAAGAATTTGCAAGTAGATTTTAAAATTCATTGTTCCATCAATTATGACAAGCAGTTGGTGTTAAGAATTGAAGGAACTATCCAGCCATTTCATCCTCTCCGACTTATTAGATCAGCAGAATTTTCTATGTTATATCCTTCTTCTATTATGTATGTTTATTTGTAGTGATTGTATGGCAACTGCTAATACATTCACTACAAATAAACATACATACAATCACTACATGTCAGCAGACCTGGATGCACACCTGGAGCTCTTTAGTGTGTGTCTAGTCTCTGTAAAGCTCATTTCAGTCTGGTCCTCTGGTTGCAGAGAATTCTCAAAAGTTATTTTCAATATTGATTACTGAAGAGCATTGTCTATTCTAATTGTGTCAAGTTCTAGTATATTGGTGTTTATTGTCCTAGACCCATTTATCCAAGTTTTAGAGTTTTTTAGTCTGTTAGAATAACAGTTTGTGTTTGAGTAGTTCCTGTTGTGCTCTGCCTATGGAGTATCTAGGTCCTAGAGCCACTTTCTGTTTTAGAGTCACTTGTAGCTTAGGAACATTTTTGAGGGATAGCTATAGGGTCACTTTCAGGGACAGAAGTTCTGGTGTTAGGGACAGCTGTAGAGCTGGGCTTAGGGGAAGATTCAGGGACAGTTAGTTGGAGTGAGTTATCACTTTTACTGTTTTGTCTCTAGATGGAACTCACTAGTGGAATCTCCCCCCACCATGCACCTGTCACGATCCACCTGCTGTCCATCTGCTGCACCATCTAGCAGCACATCTTTTTCTTGTATTATATTGATACAAGCTTTGTGAATTTAAGTTATTTTTTGTGATAGCTTGTGTACTTCCTTGTTCGGCTTTGTTTGTGATGTTAGAGTCCACCAGCATTGTTACCCCTGGCCAACACTCTTATTATTTATTTTACACATGCAGCAAAATAGCCTAAAACCATGATATTACCACCACTGTGTTTCATAGATGATATAAGGTTTTTATGCTGGAATGTAGTTTCTCATTTAAACCAAAAATCTCTATTTTGATCTTATCAGTCCACAAAACATTGCTCCAATAACCACCTGGCTTGTCCAGGTAATTTTTAGCAAATAGCATACAGGCAGCAATGTTCTTTTTAGAGAAAAGCGGCTTTCTCCTTACAATTCTGTCATACACACCATTGTTGTTCAATGCCCTCCTGGTAGTGGACTCAAGGATATTATCAATGGTAAATATGAAAAAGGCATTAAGTCCCTTAGAGGTTGTTTTGGGTTACTTTGTGACCATGTGGATAATTATAAGCCTTGCTCTTGGTGCGATCTTTGTTGGTTGACATCTCCTGGGGACCATAACAGTGGTCTTAAATTTGTACACAATCTGTTTGACTATGGATTGGTGGAGTCCGCACTTTTTAGAAATCATTTTGTAGCCTTTTCCAGCTTGATCAGCAAATACAACTCTTCTTGTGAAGTCCTCATAAATCTCCTTTGCTTGTGCATTACACACTTCCACAAACGTTCTCTAAGATCTCTGTTCTCTAAATAAAGTATGTCACCCAGTAAACATCTGACTCTAATTTCCCCTTTTAATTATTTGCTAATCCTAAAGGTCCACATACTTTTGTCAATCACCTATATGTTATATTGAATCATTTTCCACCATAAATAAATAGCCAACATTTTTAATTCATTTGTTTGATTTATCTACTTTGAAAAAATCTGATGGAATTTAAGGTTAAATTTCAGTAGAAATCTAGAAAATTCTGAAGCATTCATAAACTATTTAAGCCCCACTGTATTTATTTAATATAACAGTTCTACAGTGGGTACAAAAAGTATTCAGACCTCTTTACATTTTTCACTCTTTGTTTCATTGCAGCCATTTGGTAAGATCATAAAAGTTAATTTTTTTTGCTGATTAATGTACACTCTGTACCCCATCTGAAAAGAGAAACAGAAATGTAGATATTTTTGCAAATTTATTAAGCAAGAAAAACTGAAATACCACATGGTCATAAGTATACAGACCCTTTGCTGTGACACTCATAAGTATTCAGACCCTTTGCTGTGACACTCATATTTAACTCACATCCTGTCCATTTCCTTCTGATACTCCTTGAGATGGTTCTACTCCTTTATTGGAGTCCAGCTGTGTTTAATTAAACTGATTGGACTTGATTAGGAAGCACACACCTGTCTATTTAAGATCTCGCAGCTCACAGTGCATGTAAGAGAACATTAGGTCTAAGGAACTGCCCAAGGAGCTCAGAGACAGAATTGTGGCCATGGTTACAAATGGTTAGATCTTGCCATGGTTACAAAAGAATTTCTGCAGCACTCAAGGTTCCTAAGAGCACAGTGGCCTCCATAATCCATAAATTGAAGAAGTTTGGGACAACCACAACTCTTCCTTGACCTGGCTGTCCAGCCAAACTAAGCAATCATGGCAGAAGAGCCTTGGTTAGAGAAGTAAAGAAGAACCCCAAGATCACTGTGGCTGAGCTCCAGAGATGCAGTAGAGAGATGGGAGAAAGTTCCACAAAGTCACCAGTCGGGGATTTGTGACAGAGTGTGCTGACGGAAGCCTCTCCTCAGTGCAAGACGTATAAAAGCCCACATACAGTGCAAAAAAAAAAAACACAAGAAGGACTCCCAGACTATGAGAAATAAGATTCTCTGGTCTGATGAGATGAAGATTGAACTTTTTGGTGTTAATTCTAAGAAGCATGTGTGGAGAAAACCAGGCACTGTTCATCACCTGCCCAATACAATCCCAACAGTGAAACATGGTGGTGGCAGCATCATGCTATGGGGGTGTTTTTCAGCTGCAGGGACAGGACAACTGGTTGCAATTGAAGGAAAGATGAGTGTGCTCTGGACCTCACACTGGGCCGAAAGTTTTCCTTCCAACAAGACAATGACCCTAAGAACAGAGCTAAAATAACAAAGCAGTGGCTTCAAAACAACTCTGTGCCCATTCTTGACTGGCCCAGACAGAGCCCTGACCTAAACCCAATTGAGCATCTCTGGAGAGACGTTCACCATCTAACCTCAGGGAACTGGAGAGGATCTGCAAGGAAGAATGGCAGAGGATCCCCAAATCCAGGTGTTAAAAATTTGTTGCATCATTCCTAAGAAGACTCATCGCTGTACTAGCTCAAAATGTTGCTTCTACAAATTACTGAGCAAAAGATCTGAATATTTAACACCATGTGATATTTCAGTTTTTCTTGTTTAATAAATTTGCAAAAATATATACATTTCTGTTTTTCCTCTTTTCAGATTGGGTGTACATTAATCAGCAAAACATGGAACTTTTTGGATCTTATCAAATGGCTGCAATGAAACATAGAGTGAAAAATGTAAAGAGGTCTGAATACTTTCCATACCCACTGTACAGTTTATACAGAGAGAGAGAAGGAGAGAGAGGCAGGACTTCCCTGCCTTAGGCTTTCAGCCTACCAGTCATCCGCCCCTAGTGCTGACGTGAGTGGCACAATAATGTCCTATGATCGTGTCACCCGCCCCGGGCTCAGCAGCTGGCCTACCACTTGTCATGTCTGAGGATAATGGGGACAGTTGAGTTCTTTCCTCCTTCTTCTTTTTTTGTAACACTAAGGGGGCCTCCCTTATAGCCCAACTAAAGCCTGCCTACCTATGTGGGGCCCCCTATAGCCTACCTGAAGCCTACCTACCTATGTAGGGCTTCATATAGCCTACCTAAAACCTGCCTACCTTTGTGGGGCCCCCTATGGCCTATATACCTACCAAACGACCTATGTGGGCCCCCCTATAGCATACATACATACCTACTTATGTAGGCCCCACCTTTAGACTACCTACCTATGTGGTACAACCTATTGCCTAGCTACCTACCTATGTGGGTCCTACCTATAGCCTATATACCTATGTGGGCCCTACCTATTGCCTATCTACCTAGCTACTTATGTCGGCCACACCTATAGCCTATTTACCTATGTGAACCCCACCTATAGCCTATCTACCTAGCTACCTCGGGCCCACATATAGCCTACCTACCTGGGGCCCACATACAGCCTACCTGTGGCCCACCTATGACCTAAGTATCTGCCTGGGGCTGACTACCTAACTGGGGTAAACTACTGCCTACCTAGGTCCAATATACCTATCTACCTGTAGCCTATCTACCTAACTGGGACTTATCTAGCTAGCTGTGTTTAACTACTGCCTAACTACCTACCTAGGGCCTACCAACCTATCTACTGGGGGTCTACTTACCTGGTAATAAGATTATGAGGGGTTCAGGCCATAGCTGTAACACAGTCTCCAGGGGGTAAATCCTATGTTCCTCTCCTCCCCTCTAGACTGGACCTCTAAGCTATGGCCTGTACCTGCTGTCCCACTCCTGGGAAGTTTGTACAGAGGTGGGTGACAGTGAGGGAGGTGCTGGAAAAGTGAGTATTCTAAGATATTTGTTTCCAAATCTACAGGGACGAGTGGTGTTCTGAACCAGATGCAGAAGAAAAGAAGAAAATGAACAACTCAGAGAAATGGCACCTGTAAGTCACAAAATGTAACTGCACTGTAATCACTTTTTTATCTGCAGAGCCTGTGTACAGTACACTGGTACCTACAACTATATGGCCGCTGTATGGTGGTAGCTTACAATCTGCAGAGCCTGCATACAACTGGTTTCTATCACTATCTGGTCTCTATATGGTATAAATATTAGTCTGTGTACACTTATCTTTATTCAGTTATAGTATAGGGCTATTATTCAGTCACTATGTGGTGGTAATTTGTGGTCATCTTCTGGTGGTATAATCAGGTCCTTATGTAGTAGTGTTATTGGTAATATTTGGTAATGTTGGTCTTGGTATAGTGGGATTTGTTTGGTAGCGGTATAATGGTGATATATATGGTGAGGTATTTGCTCCTTGTATTATCTAGTGACTTTTAGCAAAAACAAAATTATGGCAGCTCACCCATTGATGTCATTCGCCGGGTCGTCCCTGCTCGTATCCCGTCTGGAGACAGCGTAGAGAGTACTTGAAATTGCAAAAAGTTGATACAGCAACAAATGGATGAAAAATCCAGCCTTAAAATGTCAAGGCTTTATTATATACCTAAGAATGAAGATAAAAATACAAATAGCATCCCCCAAAGAAAAAAGTAACCAACTGCGGATAATGCGTTTTGGGTATATAGATACCCTTACTCATAACAAAGAAGGAACTTTAAAATCAGCATTTATATAAAACAAATAATCAGATGTTACTAGCTCACCTGTGTACCGCTCAGTCCCCCCGCGTCCGACACAACACTAACCGAACTTCCGATGAATCTCGTGTGTGTGGGAAGTGTGTCACGGACATGTGCAGATTAGGAAACCTGCCAGAACAGGGTACTAGCAGGATCTTAAAAGGAAATATCACAATGGTATGTAATAACCAAATAATTCTGCAGAGGAAAGTTCTTATGTATATAATAAAGCCTTGACATTTTAAGCCTGGATTTTTCGTTCATTTGTTGCTGTATCAACTTTTTACAATACAAATTATCTAGTAACTGCATGACTTATTAAGAGGTCCTGGTAAATGTTCATGGTCAAGGGGTGTAGGGCGGGAAACAATGCTCCCTGGACAGCTGGAGTGACAGGCTTTTTATAGGCCTTGCAAGACCTGGAACTGGAATGTGGGAACGGCCTCCCACCCATCACTATAGCCATTTCGGGAAGCCAGCCCATATGTAGCTGTATCACAGCCACAATAGGTATATATTGTGACTTTAGGTTGCAGGTTTCTGTCACAGTATTGACATATACCCCTTATTACATAACAACAAAATAGTGCCAGATAGTATAAAATTAACCACTAAGCTTTTTATTTTTTGAGAATTTTGACCTCAAAGATTGCCAACCACTGTTTGTCTTTTTTAAATTGAAATAAAACATTTGGATAGAGACCAATTCTAATCCTATATGTTAAAATGATAAAAGAAAGTATTTAATCAATTAAAGTAAAGAAATGCCAACATGTTGATAAATTACTTCATAAGATGTTCCGTTTCCACAGTCTTCAACACAGTAATATTGGATTTTAGTTCTGTCCACAGTAACAATATACAGATGCAGCAGAATTTAGCTTGACTGTGATAGTACTGCTTTTTGGGTTATCTGCTCTTATCTCAACACAAAGCCATTAAAAAGATTGAAGAATTTGAGATAACATTCTGTGCTGCATTATCATGGTGTGTTATCTATCAAGATAAGTTTTGCTACATCTGTAAATTCCATTAATAAAAACATCTATGACGGATCCCTTTTTAAAACAACAAATCCAACAATCCTGATTTTTAGGTTCTAATGTCAGGTTTCTAACTGCATTTCTGGAATTGATGTTTACAGACTGCGCTGAGCCAAAACCCAAATACACCAATGTATGTAGACCTAAATGGCTAAAAAAAAAACAAATCAAAGTTATTATGGCGTGAATATTAACTCAGTTGATAATATACCGTCATTAATGTGATAAAAAATATATGGTCGGCTTTAGTTAGAACTGATTATATAATGTATGGTATTAAACAGTTTTATTTTACTTGTTTTTCAGGGATGAAGGTATTGTCACATGTGTATTTATGCCACACTATTTTATTCTTTTCAAATACAAATAACATATTTATTAACAATCAAAAGAATTGCTTGGAACTAGGTAATTGTTTAAAAAAGGTTGAAAGTCAGCCACACATGATGTTTTTCCAAAGGAAACAAATGCTCTCTGAACTCTTTAAACCTAATGACCCGGGCAATGATACAGAGAACACTGTAGGATTACATTACTAGTACTATACTCTATTAGAGTATGGTACATATTAAATCCATCTATGTTATATTATAAAGTCCAAAAGTTAGTGATCAGATTTCAAAGAATATAACACTAGACATTTGGGGCTACATGTATGAAATCTGTTTAGGTCTAAAATTCACTTTGTTGCCCATAGAAACCAATCAAAACGCCCCTCTTATTTTCCCAGAGCACTATATGAAATGAAAAGGGTACTCTGATTGGTTGCTATGGGCAACAAAGTGAATTTTAGACCTAGACAGTTTTCATACATGTGGCCCATGTTTTCCAAATAAGTTAAACTGTTCATATCTCATTTACCTACTTGTTAACAAGAGCTTTATTCTCTTGTGTCTTTGTTTTGACATGCTTAGCTCTACCGCTCAGGAAGGAGACGGGTTCTGTGTCTCAGAGATGAAGGTGCTTTGAATTGACATGTGCATGTCAACTCAAGAACAAAAGCAAAAGACCTTGTGAAGATGCTGGTGGAAGCTGGTAAAATTGTGTCATTATCCACAATGAAATGAGTACTGTATCAACATTTGCTGAAAGGCCACTCTACCAGGAAGACACCATTACTCCAAAAGAAACATATAAAAGACAGATTAATGTTTGCAAATGCACAAAGGAACAAAGACCAACATTTTTTAAATGTCCCATGGTCTGACAAAACTAAAACTTAACTTTTTGGCCATAATAACCATTTTTACATTTGGAGGAAAAAAGGAGAAGCTTGGTAGCCTAAGAACACCTTCCCAACTGTGAAACATTGGGGTGGCAGCTTCATGGTGTGGGGTTATTTTGCTGCAGAAAGGACTGTGCACTTCACAAAATAGATGGCATCATGAGGAAAGAAGATTCTCTAGCAATACTGAAGCAAAATCTCAAGACATCAGCCAGGAAGTAAAAGATGGGGCGCTATTGGGTCTTCCAATGTACAATGACTCAAAGCATACTGCCAAACTGGTTACAAAGTGGCATAAGGATAACTAAGTGAATGTTTTGGAGTGGTCATCACAAAGCCCTGATCTCAATCCTATTGAAAATTTATGGACAAGGCTGAAAAGGCAGATGCAAGCAAGGAGACCGACAAACATGGCTCAGTTACATCAGTTCTGTCAGGAGGAATGGACTAAAATTCCTAAAGTTTTTTGTGAGAAGTTGTGGAAAGATATCCAAAATGTTTGACCCAAGTCATACAGTTTAAGGAAAATGCTACCAAATACTAATGAAATGTATATAAACTTTTGAGATTACTGCAACCTCGAGAGTGATATTCCAAGCAACCCCGCGGTACGTCTGAAGCCTTCTCTGAGCCTCACAGCAGCTGAACGCACTTTAGGTACTGAAGCCTCAGCCCCGTGCTGCATCTGTGTAATACTCTCGGGGTTGCAGACGGGGGAGCTCTGTGCATGTTAAGAGACTCTCACCTTGCCCTTGTACAGACCTCCGAATTCTCAGGGCCCCGCGGCACATCCAAAGTCTCTTCTCAGTTCTGCAGCATCGGGACATATAAGTAATTACCGGAGCCTTATTCCCTGTGCAGTCGTTTCCTACAGCCTTGGTTCTGTGCGTTGGGCTTGCAACTCGGGGAGCCCTGTGCATAATTAGGGGCATACATTTTGTCTGAATATGAGCCTAAAGTGCACTTTCCATTTGTATCTCCCTGTGGTCTGTTTAGCAAAGGCGTTGAATTAACCCCTTCTGCACCCTATCAAGCCATCTATAAGGGGAACTGTTGCTTCTTTATCTATTTCATGCTGCACTCTGCTTGTGCTGCATATAGAGGCTGCTAAAACCTCATCCCACCTGCTGTCTTAAAAGCACATAATCTTGGGTATTAATGCACTAACCCTTGCTGTGCACTACTAATATTGCATTAAGAGACATTGTGTCTGAAACCTCAAAATCAATCTTGTGCTCTGCCAGTGTTTCACTGAGAAGAACTGCAGCTAATCCCTCAGTCATAATTCCCTCCTGAGGAGAGGTCTACATTCTGGGAAAAATCTGAATGAACCCTTGAACAAAGTTGATAAGGCTTGAGATAAGGGAAATTAGGTGCCATTCCGCAGCTCCTGCTCTCCCCTAAAAGGGTTTTCAGGTTCTACTTTAGCCACATTCTGTCAAGCACACTATAAGGAACCTGTTGTTGGTCTCTCAGCCTGGACTCCCAAAGATAACTCCACGATTCTTACAGGACCCCACCTGGAACTTTATACCTCTACTCTCCCCCAGCCGCCTGCCTCTAAGCTCATCATACCCTGAGTGTCAATTCTCCTGAGACGTGACCCTAACTCGCAGAGTTTCTTCTTAGCACTGAGAGTCAGAGAGGGGGAATAAAAAAAAAATTAAAAAAAAGGAAAATTTTCTTCTACAGTAACAGTACCTTTCCCCCTACTATTTCACTTACCCTTTCCACCCTCTCCCGGCCCGCCATGGGTGGTGCGTCTAAAAAGAACCAGCGAAGTAAACCAACAAAAGTCCCGGAGTTTTTCTCCTCTTCTCAAGCCAAGAGAGGTCTGAAGTTTCTACCTCCTGCCTCCCCGACTCCATCGTCAAGGGCGGAATCCGTTGACCTTGAGAATCCTAATATGCCCGAATCTCAAACCTCTAACAGTTTCAACTCTGCAACACCTCTTCTCCTCTTTTCGGTCTTCTTTGCAAACTGACATCAAGCAGATGATGGACGACCTAAAGCAGGATTTCCACTCTCTGGCCTCCCGCACTGAACATATCGAAAATAAAATGGCGGATTTTGCTAAATCTCACAATAGTTTGATTGAGGCCAACAACGCATTACAAGAGGAAGTGCAACTTCTAGCCGCCAAAGTCCTAGACCTGGAGGACAGGTCTAGGCACAACAATGTGAGGATCCTAGGCATCCCAGAATCCGTTCCTCTGGATCAATTGAATACATACCTTATTGATTTGATGGCTCTAGTCCTACCTAACTCCTCCTATCTGACCTCACTATAGATAGAATCCATAGGATTCCAAAAGCAAAGAATCTGCCTCAATAGGTTCCTAGGGACACGATCGCTAGAATCCACTTCTTTAAAGTGAAAGAGGACTTCCTTCGGGCTCTCCTGATCACTTCCAGATGATTTCTATTTTTCCAGACCTTTCCTCGGCAACGATGCTCAGGCGAAAAGAATTTCAGCCCTACACTAGATTACTCCAGGACAAAGAAATCCAATACAGGTGGGGTTTCCCGGTGAAACTCATCATTATCAAAGATGGGACCCAATTCATCTGCAATTCTCCGCTTGTTCAACGTTGAGAAGCTGGAACCTACTTGTCTCCCTGGTCTCAAGCCTCGTTCAGAAAAAACAGTTCAGACCAGAGATAATTACCCCGCTTTGGTCTGATAGGGCTACAAGGTCAAGAAACAGACTCCTGGACTGACATTTTTGATATCCCTTGTCTCCCTAATAGTCTGGAGGGCTATGTGGTGCTCCATACCTGCACAGTTTGCTCTGTGCATGGGCCGCTTTTGTCCCTACAGGTCGAGGCAGGACTTTGCCCCAATTTTCTTTCCTTCTAGGAATGAACGAGTCTTCTATGTTGACTAATTTAATGTTGATGTTTTTTTGTTAATCTGCTTATTTCCATTTTGAGTGACATCAATCATTTTACTTCTACAGCTCCTTTTCAGATTCCTGATGCAGGCTGTGTCAGCTTCACCAATCCATCGCACTCTCCTTTATTGTTAATTGATGATTAAAATCCAATCCTTCAATGTAAAGGGATTAAATTCTCCCATTAAGCACTCCCTATTGTGGAGAGATATCCTTAAATCAGGCGCTGGCGTAGCCTGCATCCAGGAATCGCATCTTATTAAGGAAGATCAATTCAGATTAAAGCATAAATTGTTTCCGCACATCTTTCACTCACATGCTTTATCTAAACGTGCTGGAGTTGCTGTTTTGATCAAAAATTCTATTTCCTTCAATATAATTCAGTCTATAAGTGATCCGGATGGGAGATATATAATACTAATTTGTGAGATCAATTTGAGACCATATACCCTAACTGCTATATACGCTCCTAATGCCAGAGAAATCTCTTTTATCAGGAAAGTTATTAATAAAACAAAATCCGTAAGGAAGGGGGGTTTAATTATTTTTGGAAACTTTAATTCTGTGGTTAATACTGATCTGGATAGATCAGGTCCTAGAAACAGGTCGATGCAGGACCTTCACTCCTTACTTTTGGAAGAAGATTTGCATGATGTCTGGAGGTACCTCCACACCTCTGAACGGGACTATACATTCTATTCTTCCCCTAAACAGGTCCATTCCCGTATTGACTTCTTTATAATTGACAAAATTGTACTAGACCATCTCGTTGCTTCAGAAATAGGTAGTATGACATGGTCGGACCATGCCCCAGTAGACGTAGTTCTTTCCTCAGGCCTCCAAACTTCTACTTCCCCTTTATGGCGTCTAAATAACTACCTTTTAAAGAACCCTGCAAATGTTAAATATTTATCCTCAAAAATTAAGGACTTTTTTGAGATTAATACTCCCTCTGCCCCCTCCAATGGCATTTTCTGGTGCGTGCACAAGGCTTATATGCGGGGTATACTTATTCAAATTGCAAGTAGGGAAAATAGTAAACGACAAGCAGAAACCAATAGCTTCTTAGATGATATTAAAAAAGCAGAAACAGCTTTTAAACTAGAACCCTCGTCACTGAAAAAGGATTCTCTGGCAGAATTGAAAAACAAGTTACGTATCATTTATCTTCACAAATATGAATTCCATTTAGCTAAGTTAAAGTGGCAGTTCTATATCCAGGGAGATAAACCTGGTAAATTACTAGCAAACAGAATGAAATCTCACCATGCAAAGACACATGTCTTTCATTTAACATCGCCTTCTGGCGAAAAATTAATGAATCCCTAAGATATTGCAAACCAATTTGCTAATTATTACTCTCAATTGTATAATATTCAATCTAATGAAAATATTCTGGTCCCTACAGCATCCGAAATGAATTCCTTCCTAAGCTCCGTACACCTACCTAAACTGAACCCGTCCCAACTAGAAGATATTAATAAGCTGTTCTCCCTTGCTGAGGTTCAAAAAGCTATCCGTGCCAGCAAAACTAACAAGCACCAGGCCCTGACGGTATTTCAAATAAGTATTTTCAATTCTTCTCTGAACTTCTCTCCCCTCATTTATTAGACTTATACAATGAAATTGCCTCCACAAAAGCTCCCATACCAGAAATGCTCTCCACAATTATCACTACAATTCCTAATTCGGGTAAACGGCAAGATCTCACCTCTAATTACAGGCCTATTTCCCTGCTCAATTCTGACATAAAACTCTATGCTAAAATTGTTGCAACTCGTCTGAACTCAATATTGCCATCCCGTATACATACAGACCAGGTAGGCTTTGTGTGTGGTAGGCAGGCGAGAGATGCTACTCGTCGTCTCCTGGACCTGACTCAAATTGCCGCCTCCTCCGCGTCCGGCGTGGCCTTCTTGTCGCTGGACACGGAGAAGGTATTTGATAGAGTGAATTGGTCTTATCCGGAGCTGGTCTTACAGAAATTTGGCTTTGCCGGTTTCATTCTACAGGCTATTTTGGCTCTTTATACCTGCCCATCTGCGAAAGTTTTGACCTCGGATTTTCTGTCTCACTCCTTTACTCTTGTAAACGGTACTCACCAAGGCTGCCCCTATTTCCCCCCTACTATTTTTACTATGTATGGAGCCACTCGCTGAGAGTATAAGGACTAACCCACAAATTTCTGGAATGTCATTTAGAGGTGTTTCCCACAAGATCAGCCTTTACGCTGACGATGTAATGCTGATTGTTACAAATCCGAATTCCTTTTTAAAGGTTATAATGGAAACCTTGGACTGGTTTTCTAGGGTTCATATTATAAATTTAATAGATCCAAAACATCCATCTTCCCTACCAATGAGGCGTCGCTTAAAGAGGGAATCTTAGATACTTTTGGATTTATTGATGAGCATATTGACTATCTTGGTATTAAGATTCTCCGTTCTCCCACCAAAATAGTTATAGCTAATTATGAGCACATTTTCTTAATATTAGAATCGGAAATTAAACGTCTTTCCTATTTGCATCTATCTTGGATAGCTAGAATCAATGTAATTAAGTTGGCCCTTCTACCTAAATTAATTTATGTCTGTAGGGCTATTCCCTACTTAATCCCTCCCTCCCTGACAAGCAAACTCCAATGTCTATTCTCGGACTTTATTTGGAATGGCCGTAAACCTAGGATTAAAAGGCAAATACTTTCCTGTAATTATAGACATGGCGGTTTGTCGATCCCTAACCTAGCAAACTATAATGCAGCCATCCTCCTGGAACAATCAGTGCATTTGTGGAACAACTCAGAATTTGTTGCATGGGTACCATTAGAAAGTAATTTCTTTACCCCATGTCCAGTGGACTTCCACCTAAAAAACATCTTTAATAGGGGCCCTCTCACTTCCTCAGCCCTCCCTTCTCTCTCTGAACTCTTTAAAGTTTGGTCTTTACATGTTATATCTGCAGATTGAATTCCTATTCGGAAACAAGACTTTCCAATTACCTCGCTGCGTTGTTGGAATCCACAACTCTCCTTTCGCATGTGGGAGAAATGGAACCTTATCACGGTAGGCCAACTGTATTGCAATAATACGTTACATGCCTTCTCTGATATCTGGAAACAATAGGCCCTTTCCTCTTCTTTATTTTTTCAATGCTAACAAATCTGACACATACTTCAAGGGATACAATCGCCAGACTCACTTGAGGCCCCATCTGACTGATTGAGCGATTGTTCAATTAGGTTGATGGAACTCTTAATCAAAAATGAAGATATAATGAGAAATACCATCAATCAGGAAAGCAAGTTTACAGTCTTTTGAGTCGACATCTAAATTCAAAGAATGACAAGAAAAAATGCAAATAAATATACAAAAACTTGAGGATTTCATTGTTGCTTATAAAAAACGGATATTTGAAAGAGACACAATGGATAATAACAACAATAGAGTATATACTTGGCATCGCAGTACTTCCACACCTCGCTCCATATTAAAAAATCAACGACAGTACAGACAACGATGGACACACAAAAAGAATGTGGTTTCATTCCCACGACTTGATACCTCAGGTGAAACTTCTGCCACGTCTATGTCAGAGGAACTTTCAGATACTTCACTATCGGATGCTCCTGAGAAACGGACTGTACCTAGGAAAGCTAACCTAAAAGTGGGCTCATCTTCAAAAAACAAATCAGAAGAGCGGGGAGAAAGCACAAAAAAAATCTAAATTCCAAAACACGCAAACGCAGACTTTAGATTCACCAGTAATTCATTTGTCGAGTTATATCTTAACAGAGACTCAAGTTTCGTTATTATCCGATGGTTTGGGGATTATTCCCACAAAGAATTTTGATTTATATGCTACGTTATTGGACATTAACAGGTTTGTACGTAATCTAACCTTAAAAAATATTTTTTTAGGTACAGAACTTGAGGATTGTAATATTGCTCGTAATGAGGATATTGAGGTAACTGATACTGTATTTCATTCCTTTGAGGAAACTTGCAACATTGTTACACTACGTAATTTACAAAGTGAAAGTTCACACTTTGCTAAAGCTCCTTGTCCTACTAAGGTTAAGAAAGGGTGTAATTTCTATCCTATTAGTTCTCGTCCTATAGGCTTAGATCTCTTTCAAGAAAATGTGGAACGTGATTTATTGATATTACAAGACAAAATTAGAGCTACCCCATTAATATCTAATATCTCGAGATTACAACATACTGCTCTATTGGAATTACAAAAAAATGTAGATCTATTTATTCGTCCAGCAGATAAAGGATGGGCAATAGTTGTGCTTAATGCAGGTTTATATTGAAAATTTAATCTGATGTTACTACAGGATATTAATACCTATCGCCCTCTCTCTTCTGATCCAACTAATCTATTGAAAACTAAATTGAGGAAATTATTACAGGACGGTGTAGTTATGGGAGCCATTTCCACTGCACTAGCTGACAAATTATTTGTTGATTGTCCAGATATTCCGGTTTTCCATTCATTCCCAAAGGTACACAAGAATCTTTTCCCTCCACCACTTAGGCTAGGTTCACACGGCTTAACTGCGGGACGTAATTACGTCCCGCAATTACGCCGTGTGGCCGGGGGCTGGGCGGGAGCGGGGGGCCGGCACTTTGCTGGCCCATAGACAATCATTACTAGCGGCGCGTATACGCCGCTAGAAAGTGACATGTCAATTATCTCCCCGCCCGGCGGATTCGCCGAGCAGGTATAGGGGATGTAATCCATAGTTCTCTATGAGAACTGTGGATTACCGTAATGAATGGGCCGTTTTCAGCCCATAATTTGCGCACTTCGGCGTGTAATTACGGACCGAAATACGGCCCATTTTAAGCCATGTGAACATAGCCTTAGACCTATTGTAGCCGGAATCGGCTCGCTACGTGAGTTGCTTGTAGCCTGGATAGATGATATTTTGCAACCCTTGGTTTCGAATTTGCTTGGTCGTATTAAAGATTCTAAGAGTCTTGTTTCAATTTTGTCACAAGCACCGTAGAAATCAGATTTTTCCTGGCTATCCTGTGATGTAGTGGGGTTATATCCCTCCATATCCCATGAACAAGCACTATTACACCTAGAATCTCATTTGTTTCGATTTAGTCCACATACCAAAGAGTTGAATGAATTCATTGTGATGGCAGTGGATTTCCTACTAAAGCATAATTATTTTTGCTTCAATAGAGAGTTATTTTTGCAATGCCAGGGTTCTTCTATGGGAGCCAAATTTTCCCCCTCATTAGCCAACATTTTTATGTCGGCATGGGAGCAGAGGTTTCTTTTTTTTTCCTCGCACTGTCCCTATCTCCCCCACATCAGGTGGTATGGTCGTTATATTGATGACCTGCTCCTGGTGTGGGTCGGGATCAGAGTCGGAGGCTAGGGACTTTGGTTTATATATAAATCAGAATGATATGAACTTACATTTTACTTTTAAATGGCATAGAACTCAAGTCAATTTTTTGGACATCACCTTATGTGGCAATTTGCAAGGAGGGATTGACATTCTACCCTACCGTAAACCTATGGCAAGAAACTCTATATTGCAGGCAAAATCATGTCATCCTCCCCATGTTATAAAGAATCTCCCCGTAGGAGAACTAGTCAGGATAAAAAAGACATTGATCAGTAGATCATAAATTCCCTGAATATGAAAATGAAGTTTGCGATAGATTGATTCATAGAGGTTATCCACGTTGGAGTATTGATAGAGCTAGAAATAAGGCTGCTGCTTTGTCCCGTGAAAAATTACTAACAGTACCTAGAAAAAAATGAGAGTTTATCTAATAAAGTTGTGTTCTCTACTCCTTATAGCCCTCAATATAAAGAAATTATTTCTATAATCAAGAAAAAATTACCTATACTTTCTACCCAGAGTAATATGAGAAGTAGTGTTGAGCATAATATATCATGAAAAAAGGTGAAAAAAGTAGTAGAATAATTAAAGGGGTTTTGCCACGATGTAATGTTGACGTGGGATCCTCCAAAATGGGTATTTAATCACTTTTCTAAATATATGTGATTACAAAAATTGCAGCCTGAGAGAGCTACAGGCTGCCTTACCTGCCCTAAGTTACTTAAAAGCTTGCATTAGATACGACCAGGCAGAGTGACAGGAGCTGCTGGCTGGGCTTGCGCAGAGCACTCTTCTTATCTGATAAAAGGGAGCGTGAAGAAGCTTTCAAGGGGCTGGGAAGAAATATGTTGTCTTTTGTATACAGAATCCACTAGCTGTAGTGTCATTATCTGAGTAGATTCCTGCTTTATCTGATGACAGGGAACATGAAGGAGCTTTCAAGAGGCTGTGGAGAAAGGTGTTGTCTTTTGTATACAGAATCCACTAGTTGTATTGTGATTATTTGAGTGAACATTGCACATGATCCCTTATGCATGGCTCTGTGCTCTGGCAGTCTCTCTCTCTCTCTCAGCTCAGCATGGCTTGTTTACTTTTGCTTCTTAGCAGATAAGGCACTTCTTGGCAAAACCCCTTTAAGTGGGAAAAAGTGATGCAGCATTCAAACCTGTGTGTACTAAGGAAAAGGAAGATGTACCTAATCAGGAAAATGGGTAAACAGCCCATTCAAGAACTGGTTAAAGATCCTAAAGTTCTCTTCTGCAAATTTAACAAATCTTGACAGAGTTCATGCCATTTTTTTTTAAATTTGCATAAGGGGGACCTACACTTTATAAGGAATGTGTTTTTAACCCCTTAGTGACAGCCAATAACCTTTTTATTATAATGGGACAGGGATGGGTGTTCTACATGGGATATAACAGGAGCTCAACTGTCTGATAAACGCCACTTCCCTAAAGCCTTTGATCCCAGAACAACAATTCCTGTAATTAAGTGACTTCAGAAGAAGATTGATATAGCCACTTCAATGACACAACCTTGGATGGAACTGTGTTTCCATAACAATTGGATGCTTAATTAGGGTATCACAAGCTTTAAGATATTTTGTCTGTCTCTGGTTTTTGCCTGCTACACAATGGCTGCACTATTAGTCAGGTCATACCTCTGTTCAGTGTTCTGCTGCCCCCTGGTGCGCATGCTGGTCCTTGCAGAGACAGGCATGCTGCTAATGACCTCCCCTTCCAGTGACAGCACTTCTACATCTATTCAAAGGGAAACTTCCTCCTTAGTTTTGCCTGATTTTGGTTTTGGTAAAGCAGAAGCATATTTCTCTATTGTGATTTCTGACCTCAGTCAGGTCTGTGGAACAGCTATTTGTCTGCCTTCTGCCCTGACCTTCTGCTACAAACCTATCTTTCTCTACCTATTTTCTGCCTGACCACACAGATGAAGTCACACTGGGAGTCATGTGAAGACCAATAGGCGCCTTAAAATCCACTTCTTAGTGTAATCTTATGCCAAACCTCAAGGACAGACTGGACAATCCATGTTCTGCCAAAGGTGAGCTGTGACCAAGAGTCATAGCTCTGCCTTCAGTGTATGCTTATTAGGTTCTGCAAAAGGCAATTTTACACTGACCCGTATATTACACTACACTATAAGTCCCTTTGATAAAGCAGAAACTGTGACTCCTCAGACAAGGCAACACTTTACCAATCAGTGGAGGTCCAAATCCAATACTGGCCTAACAATTTAAGCCTTTTCTGCAATGCAAGTATGAAAGCAGACTTGCAGTGACCGTCTGTCTTGGTGCCCCATAGGCAGAGAGTTCATTAAATTATTGCTTTAGACACAAGTCCGGTAGTCACCTGGTTTATTTTGACTGAGAACTGCTCCATTGTAGCAGGTCTATCTGCCCTTGCACACCTTCAAGACCGACATTAACCTTTTAGTTCAATGACATGTGGTGCTCCTCCGTTTCCATGTCACTTACTAACACTTCTTTGTTTATTCATTGTTCCTCCCATAAGGGGAGAAGAAACCAAAACCGCAGTATTCACAATCATGTGAACTACACAAAAGAACTCCAAGCACCAATTGTAAAGGATCAAAGAAGTGGAGGGTCAGATATTAAAATGTAACTTTTAATAAACGTTTAACACTTATATTTAAACAGCACTATTAATGCACTTGACTATATAGTGTAATGAGATACAATTAGTCAGGTAGTCATGGAAGCACCAACAAAAGATACTCAATGTCCTGAATCAACACTACAGCACAATAGTTTCAAATAGTAAATAGATGTGATCCAGCAAATGTGAGAAAAATGGACATCCTTTATTGCAACTTAAGGTACAGAGGGTTAAAGAGGTAAAGCTACAATAGCATAGCTAATGCGTTTCGGGTGTTAAAACTCTTGCCCTTGTTCACAGCCCAGTTTTATGCATATAGCACAATATGCAGGACTGGATGGATGTCTGATTTTTTTCAGCCTTACAAACTATGTGACTATGTAACAATTGCAATTTACCACATAAAGATACATACTGCTAAAATAATGCTATGTCCAAAGGCGGACCTAATATATGCGCACAATTAAGAAGATATAAGGAAAAATCTTACCAGTATTCTCTGATGTGTAGTCTCCGTATACTGGAAGGATGTATGTGTCCTTGGGTAATCCTGTATGTGCTAATGATACCCTATAGCAGGAAACACACCCTGTCAGGAACCTGTCCCTAATAAACTTATGCCCTAAACTTTTATAGTGGTCCCAAGATTTTTCAACCATACAATTATCATCAAGTGACCAGATTAAGTCCCAAATAAACTGTATTATACCAAAGTGCAGGCCAATTTAGCTTTGGAAAAAGATTGTAATATTGTCATCAAACCCTCAGACAAAGGGGAAAACCTTGTCCTCATGGATCATGATTAGTATTGAGTAGTGATGAGCGATTACGTTATCACTCGTTGACTGACGTTTGATTATACGTCGTCATCGGCTATAGTTCCGATATCGGCCAATATCAAGACGATTTCCGTAGCGATAAAAAGATTAACGCCGTATGACCATTTAAGCTATGTGCGAGGAAACAACACCTTCATTATAACTCCCAAACAGGGCTGGAAGAAGCTGGAATTAACATCCCACAACAGTCAAATGGATACGTGAACAACTTAGCAACACACTTAAGGTTATAAAAGTCACAGAAAATAAAAGGTCACAGACCATTCACTATCCCTGTCTTACCACAGCATGACCCTAAAACCTGCACACTCACAAATTAAAAAGTGCCAAAGCAGTATGAAAATGAACCATCATTTTACTTGAACTTAACTTTGACTATCCCTGTCCAGGAACGCACATGACCCCCAAAGAATTAAAAAAGTGCCGGAAAAAGGAGTCTTATTCAACCAACATATTAGTTGAACTGGACATTGACTATATCTTGTCTCTGTACCGCAGAATGTGTTACCATTAAACGCGTCTGTAGTACCACAGATTAAGAAGTGACGAGAAAGGAGTCTTTGGAACCACCATTTATTGAACTGGACATTGACTATACCTGTCCCTGGGCCACAGCATAAGCCCCAAACCTGCATGACCCCCACATTAAAAGTGCGAAAAGGATGTCTTTGAACACCATTTTAGTGTGAACGGACATTGACTATACCTGTCCTGGCCACAGCATGAGCCCCAAACCTGCATGACCCCCAGATTTAAAAAGTGTCGGAAAGGAGTCCTTTGAACCACCATTTTAGTTGAACTGGACATTGACTATAATGTCCTGGGCCACAGCATGACCCGTAACACCTGTTTGATCCACAGATCACAAAGTGGCCACTATGCTTATTTTTGTTACAGTGGACTGTCATTTAGTATATTTTTTTGAACTGACATTTTTTACAGAATTTAATTTAGAGGAAGTTTTTATATTTATAGTTTTACATTATTATCCTTTTGCTTTGTTTTCAAGTGTGATTAACTTACACATAACCCCTCCCAGCATTTTTTAAAGGTATTTTTTTACATGTAAATAGTTTTTAATTTGTCCGAGCAACACCCTATAAGTAATACAAATGTCCTAATCATCCCAAAAACAACTTCTTAGTTGAGAAGACATGTTGCCCTTCCTGGTGCTTCTGAGACTTGATTCAGCATTCAATTCATGGGTTTACATTTTTCCTCCAAATCCTTCTTCATGATTAGGACAGACTCCCTTGGAGATCAAAATGATTGCGACCCCATATTGACTCCAGCCCCCAAAAAATTAAGCCTCAAATTGTGCATGTTTGTGTCCCACCCTGAGCCCCTTTGTACACTACTTAACCTCACAGAATCACCTTTTCAAATACTGATTTTTTAGAGAAATTGAAGCCTCTCCTGATTGCCTCTAACGTGTAGAGCCGTGTGCTTGCCGTCAGCCATCTGTTACACGGAGATCCAGCTGCCAGACTTACAGTGGGTGCGGTTGAAGCCAGGCTAGCGTCTGGTCATCTATTTAACACGGATGTCCAGCTGAGCCAGGGCAGACTTACAGTGGGTGGCGGTGAGAGCCCGAGGCTAGCGTCTATAATCAATTAAAACACGCAGGTTCAGATGCCAGGAGCCGTAGTACAGTGGGTGCGGTGAGAGCCCAGTCTGGGCGTCCGTCACTAATTACACGGTAAGAAATGCCCTGATTACGCAGCAACGAAAACAGTCAGTGCTGAAGCAGAGTGCGTAAGGTGTGAATAGACCTCCATCCATCCCAGTAAACACAGTCATGACCCTGGGAGCGATTGCCCGTCCAGAATGAGTTGCGGAACCAAATTGAGCTATGCACTTGGAAATATCTGGTTGTTTACGCTCCTTTTCCACCCAGGTGCCCTTTTTCTTGGCATTAACTTTTTTCTCAATTTACTCAACGTAGCTGGAGTAAAATGTTCTCAGTTCTTTGTTCTCTGTCCTGCGACCATTACTCCATGTCCGCTTAATAACCTACATCTGGTCAAGTCTTCTGATATCCTCCCTTGTATCAATTTCAGAGGAATTTTTTTACCAGGCAATTTTGTACATGCAAGATATTTAGTAGGTTTATTCTAGAAAACACATTTTTAAAATAGGAGAATCCCCACCATGTCCCTTTTTGTTTCTTTTTTTTACATTGTATTAAATGGTTTGTCTCATAACAGGGATTGCTACTATGTAAAGATCATGCAAAAACAAGTCATTTTGCAATAATGTCCATTAACATTGTCCTACCTATTCCTGTTTCTGACAGCACCATCAACGTTGATCCACTCTGACAACTGTGAAGTAACAAATGTCTGTTTAGGAACCACATTTTTTACAATAGGACCTGTAGTCTAGCTGCATTTTCACAGCAAAATCCCCCAAAAATTCAAAACATGACCCTTGAGTAACTTTTGACAATTGCAAAGATCAATGTCCTGTTAAAACAACCATTTTTGTTAGAATAGGACCTGTAGTATTGCTGCATTTCAAAGCAGCATCGACCCAAAAATTAATAAAAATTGACTTCTCAGCCACTGTTAAAAATTGTGAGGGGAGAAATGCAACTTAAAAGCCATAATTTTTCTGTTCCAAAGGACCATGATTATTGAGTATCTCACAGCAACATGACGCCCAAAAAATTATTAAATACTGACATCTCAGCCACTGTTAAAAAGATTAGTGAGGTGAACAATAGCCCACTTAAATCACATTTCTGTCGAAAGGATCATGATTATTCTGTACTCACAGCAACATTACCCCAAAAAATTTAAATATGGACTCTCAGCCACTGTTTAAAAATTGTGAGGGAGAAATGGCCACTTAAAGCCTACATTCTGTATCCAAAGGACAATAATTATAGCTGTAACTCACAGCAACAAGACCTCAAAAACCATTGACCAATGCGAAAACATTCTAAAGATAAAGTGAGTAAATTGGAACACGGTGTTGTCATGAAACCTTGCTGTCTTATTACATTCTCCTTCACAGCAAAACCAGCAAAATGAACTGGTTGGGAACCGAGAATAAAAATATGCAGAAATGAACTGATCATGTTAAAAAAAAAGTTTACAGAGACCATGTGCTGGTTTGAAGAGGAATGTGTAAGTAGACCGGGGCAACTACACGTGACCTCGGCAATTGGTGTCCACAACATCATCAAGAATTCCATGCCTGAATCCTCTTGTATGACAAGTCCAAACGATCCACATTACCTGTGGAAAGCCAGATGCGTTTTGTCTATAATTACTCCTCCCGCTGTGCTGAAGGTCCGCTCAGATATGACGCTGGCTGCTGGGGCATTGCACAACACCGTCTAAGGCTTAGGCGAGCGGAGCATCGGCCATTCCTCCCCACGCCCCCCCCCCCCTCCCCCCCATCCATTTTTGATAGCCCAGAATTCCCCCTATTGGATTTCCCGAACACATACAAACAAAACATCGGTTGTTTGAGACGCAAGATAGTCCTTGGCCCCGATGATCTTAAGCTGGTCCGTGCTGTGTGTTGGATGTGCCTGCATTTGCATGCGTTGTGATGTGGTAGAATAAAGTATTGCCCAGAGGTCACGACATAAGGCTTCTGCACCTTGCCGCTGCAGCTGCTGCTGCTGCCGCTACGTGCTAACTTTGCAAACTACTACATGGGACTGCTGTCCCATATGTCGCTGATGTTTGTTCCCCACTGTGTTAAACAATTTGAGGAAACGTGAAGCAGACGCAACAGATGTTTCCAGTTGAACAATCAGCACGGTCTTATTTTCCCATTTTTCCTGCATGTTTTACTTTCTCTATTTGGGTGGGTGGATAGGGAAATTTCTGAGGTTTTGTTTTTTGTACCGGGAATCCAGCAGGAAGGGTAGGTGGCCACCCAGTAACTTGTTGTTGCATGCGGGAATGTGTGTATTTGCCCAAAAAAGCGAGGTATCCTATGTTGGATAAATGGAGCAATCCAAGCACACCTCAAGGTGAGTAGAGATTGAGCCTTGAAAAAAAAAAAATACTAAGTAAATGGATGGTTGTTTAGTGGGTAAATTATATATTATATTTTCTATTGGTGTTAATCAGAAGGAGATAAAAATAATATCAAACAGATGAAGTATAAAAACTAAACCAAAGAGGAAAAAAAGAGTGGAGGTGATGATCCCAAGCCACTGTACGTAGTGTAGTGTGTCACTATCAAATTGATCAACCTCTCCTCTCCTCCTCTGGCCCTCAAATTTGTCGCGCCAAACTCTCTTTCCAAGGCAAGGACGATGGTAAGGTCGTGTCCCTAGTAATACCTCCTCCTCCTCCCTCCTGCCGCTGTGGGCCTATCCTGGCACAGCTTGAACACAGCGCGCCCTGACTTGTCCTCCAGATGATGCAGCCCTGAGAGGTGAGGCGCCGCCCTTGAACTAGCCCATCGGACCCCCCCGAACACTCTCGCCTAATGAAGACCGATAAAATTGAGAAAACATGACCTGTCGGGCCATTGTGGATTCGACGGAGAGAACGCGCCCGTGTCCGCATCTGAGTCCGTTCCTCCTCTTCGCTGGGCGGGACCTGATGTTTCAGGGATTGTTCCCAAGCACGATCGTGGTCCAGAACTAAGATCACCAACAATGGTCATGTTGACAAGGGCTTATCTCCGTCAACATGAAACCATTTTTGTTGGCTTTCTTCAAAACTGGCAAAGATGCAGAGCTGCTCTTTCACCACATCACATTCAACCTGCCTCCACTCTCGGAGGTTCAAACAAAACAAACAAAAACACCCCGAGTTCCGTCCCAGCACTGCAACTGCTTGTCCAGGCCATGTGGGTCACTTCGTACTTGCGGAAATGGGCATTGCGGCTCTGCCGACAATCGCTGGAGCTATTGTAGTGTGAAATCCATCAGCGTGGTTTTCCACTGCTCAACCAATGAGGAAACTTGGTTGACGGGAGGGGCCGAAGCTGACGCTGCAACCCATATCCAGGCGGGTGAGGGAAGTGGACGAAGCAAGGGGGGTGCGAACGGCGGAAGTGCGAAAACTCTCAGACCCCTCGAGCCTTCTATCAGTGCAGGTAGTCCAGACCCCGGAAGCTCTTTAGAAATTCTGGTACTGACAAGGTTTCACATGACAATGTGCCAGGCAAGGGATGGGTGCTCCAGGCCCAGACCTCCAATCCTAAAATATAACCCCCGAATCTTCAAATCTTTAAAGGGCGGCCAGCAGATTATAGGGAGGATTAGAGGTGTTAGAGCCCGTTAACATTATTCCTCTATTCGCTACACCACCTTGCCTGGGTCACAAGTTCTTGTCAACCCAGCCGAACCGCTCGGCCATGGGCCAACCTCTCTTTGCTTTTTAGAAGCCGTTCCATCAAGCCTCCTGACCTGTGTGTGGAACAGGCTCCAAGGCAGATTAATTTCACAACACAACAAACACGCGGCGAAGGCCTGGTGTCGTCTGGGCACGTGATCCACCAAGAGGACCTTGGGGGAAAGAGCCCCTGCAACCATCCCTACCAAACCATCATCCTCATCCCTCCCCTGCGGTATTATGAAGAGCGTGCGGCGCCGAGCCTGAGAGGGCCACCGTCACCCCAAACCCCCAGAAGGACATCCAACTTATGCCACACAGCTCACCCAGTGAACTGTCACAGAATATCGCGGGGGCGCCATTGGCTTGCGTGCTTACTACAGCCATGTGTCGGTGTGAAGAATGGGAGGACTTTTCCCCCGGACACAGATGCAGAAAACAAAACGCGCCTTGAAATTTTAGAGAGATGACGAACGGTGCTGTACCAGTGCGGGCAGCGAGGAGGGAAGCGAAAACACGGCTATTATTTTTATCCTTTTTTTTCCCTCATTCTCTCCTGGCAAAGAAAAAGATGAAATGGCCGTGCTGCTCCGGCCCACGCCCCAGTAATACATCCTGTAATGGGGGCCAGGGCGAAGGAGGGGTTCCAAGCGGATAACTGATACGAACCGTGGCGTATTATTGGTAACACAAACACGCCCTCATCATGGACCACCCCGCTGGACCCGCAGTCCCCGGCCAGAAGTTATGTTTAGGAGATCGGATTTTTAGAAGATGCGGGTTATATTCGTGAGTTGGAGCGTGTATGTGGTTTGGGTAGAGGGTGCCACCGTTTATCAGCCGCACACCGCCTTACAGCAGTGTTGTACCATCCTAACCCTCATCACACACGTCTGCCCTGTCATGCACGCCCGGTGCCACCACCACTTCCCAAAAAATCACAGCAAAGTACAAAACACCTTAAACCACATCCCACCGCTCCGCCTCCCAAACCTTTTGAAGCTCTCCCCCCTCGTGCCCTCCCGCTGACGCGTGCTGCCCCAAGGTGGCTCATTCCCGTGCCCGGGCGGTGCAGGAGTGCATTAATTCATATAGTTTCTTTTTGGTCCCTATTGTTGGGATGCGGTTTGGTGGGTTAATCGCAACTCGAACGCAAACTAGGGAATCGGTTCAAAAAAACCCAAAGGGTGTTCTTCTTCTCTCTTTCAATCCAACTTCCCTTCCTTCTCTTCACCCTCGCTTTCCTTCTTTCTTCTTCTCATTGCCCTTTTTCTGCTTCTGGCTGCAACGATCCCGGAAACACCCCCTTGACGAACTACACCTCACCACCCCCACTCGCGACCAGAGGAACCGCGACGTACTCGCTTGTGGACATTTCGGGCGCAAAGGTAATTCACGGACACCCAATTGAGGTTGTGGAGGGTGGCCTGCCTCCGCAGAGAACCACTACCGGGGCGGCGAGGGCGGTGCAGGGGGAAGGCGTTATCTTGCGGATCGGGTGTTCGCTGTCGGTGCACAGTTGGGAAGGATTGATAACGTGATCCATTGACGCCCGCCACCGCGCGCCGCGGCGCCCCCCCGCCCAACCACCACCTCCCCCTCCGCCCCCCCCCTCCTAAAATACCCCCCCCCCATTTCCGTTGCCTCTCTCGTCTTTCATCTTTGACTTCGCCCACTCTTACCAACCACCGTTGTCCTCCACTCACCCCTCTTTCTAATGGATTATTATCCCTGTAGTACTTCTCTTTACCACACACCCACCATATCACCCAACATTGGCTATCCACTACAATCGACTGGGTCTCCAGGTGGTGGCTACTACCGTATACTCCGGCGATGACAAGTGTGAATCGCCCCACCTACATAAGTCACCCTCAAAATCTGCCAGGTGCGGACATCCCACCAACTTGTGCGACTCAAGAATAAGGCTGTAGGTGACATGATTCAGGGGAGTGTCCGCTTGGACGGCAGCGCTGTTATGGTCACGGCGGTGGATGCGCCTTATTGTGTCCAGCTCCGCTAATGGAGGTGGGGGCTCCTGATCTTCTTTTGTGGAGGTTGCCAATGGTTGCCCACTCCCAGCAGGCAGAAAATTTGTGAGATATGAGGCAACTGCGGTTTGTAGTAGTTATTGATGGTGAGGCCTTTTGGCAGTGATGAAGTATCATGGGTGGGTGCGGGGAGGGGTTGTTTTCCTGCTTTCCCTCTCATTTCTATCAGTCCAGAATTCTATCAGATTCAACTTAAAGTGTTAAATTCTTGAGCTCGCATTATTGGTCAAAAACGATGTGGTCAAGATACATATATTGCGTTGGATGCAAAGGCCTCTAATTATGTATTGTCATCTCATAATCCTATGTCACTCCAGTATATTACTCCTATCTGAGATGTAAGAACAAGAGACTCTGAGAGACATGGGCACTGAGGTACGCTTGGTGGACGGCGAGGAGGAGGAGTTGCCGGATGACAGAGGTTTGACGAGTGTTATGGAGGCCCTCGATCGTTGACCTGACCCCCGTTGGTGTGTGGTGTGTCCCTTATATTTGCCAAGTTGTTCCCTCCATTTCAACTCATCCATTCGCTGACACGCAAGTACTAAACATGTTGGTGTGGTTAACCACTTAGGATTCATGCCTCTATCATACGTAATGCTTTACGCAAAATGCGGCATAAAGTGACAATCGCTGGGTGTAATCAGAGGTCTTGCTCAAAGAAGGCCCAGGCTTGAGCTTGAGAGGTCCTGGACCTTTTGTCGGCGTGTATAAGCAGAGGAGCGGGTTTGCGCTGACCGTGGGTCTGGCGTGAATCATATCAGCGGTGACCTTCTCTGATCTTGGCGACCCGACCACCGGCCTCCGTCCCTTTTTGTGGGCGGGACCCGTACTGGTGTACAACTACCCCCATCTTCCTCCTCTCGGTCCACTGTTGTGATGACGCGCATCGCAAGCAAATTCTGAAATTCTGTTCTTAGCGGAAAGACCAGTATTGGAATCCGCCATGTCCTGATCCAACCATCATCATCAACACAGGTGACTTGGTCGTCCTGACCTTTCTATCCTTCTTGAGCATACCCAGAAGCTGCGGGCTAACAAAAGCAAGGGGCACTGCAAAGGCGTTGCCACTGCCCGGGATTTATTTTGCGATTGACACCCCGGCTACCTTCACACCTTCACACCTCCTCTGATGGCATCAAGTAACTGGCTGACCTGACTGGGCGTTCAGACAGCACTAAAAATCATCCCTCTTTGATCTTTTTTAACATTATGCCTTCTGACCCCAACCTGACCGCATTTGTCATCAAAAAAGGTCTTTCAGACAATTGGATTATCCACATGTTGTGGTACAACAGAGTTGACATTTGGGAGTCTGCTTCATTTTGGACCGGATGCTGATGATGCTTGATGAATGACATTTGTGCCGTGACTGCGAGGACGAGGAGGTAAGAGCTAGAATTGCATGTTGCATAAACCACTGAAAGGACAGAATTGGCAACGAGATTCTTACTTAAGATTCACAGGGCCCGCCCAGGATGACAGGCCTGACTGTCCTGCAAAAACTGACGATCCGCTGCAATGCGTGTTTGTCCGCCAGCACTGGAAGGAGCAACCTTCTCTCTACCACCATGTGCTAGCACCACCACTACCTCCATGTGCTACCCCCCTCTTAGCTCGCTTACCACCTGCATTTTCCGCTCTCATGGTTCGAAATATAAAAATTTTGAGAAGGGATGGAAATAGTTTTGGAAAGTCTCTTATTAAAAGACCGGCAAATCACAGCTATTCTCAAATCCCTTCTAATCAAAACAAAATTTGCTTGGATTCAAATATAACTGGCAAGGTGTCTATCAACAAATCTGGACTGGTAAAAAGTCCAAAAAAACACGTATCTGTTATGTTTTGGTATAATAAACGGAATTTTTTGCTACCTTTCAATTCACCTGTGGGTGAATAAAGAATTGCTGTTTTAAGATTTTACGTAGAGTGCTGCGTCAAATAAAACAATTCTGGGTGTGCAAAAGTCAAAAAAAACCACGTAACCTGATATGATTTGGTATAAATAAACTATATTAATTTTCACCTTATACAAAATCACCATAGGTTAATAATCCACGCAGTGTTTTAAGAATTTATCTTAGAATTGGCTGCGTCAATGAAGCAATCTGGTGGGCAAAAGACAAAAAAAAACCACGTAACAGATTGTTTAGATATAAAACCCGGTATATTTTTGCAATCCAAACACTTCACCTGAGGTGAATTATCGAATGTCTAAATTTTTAAAAGAAATTACTTAGATGCTGCGTTCAATGAACAAATGCTGGGTGCCAAAAGTAAAAAAAAAATCACCCGTAACTGTTATGTTTTGGTATAATAAACGGTATTTTTTTTTGCACCTTTTCGCTCTTATTCAATTCACCTTGGTGAATATAGAATTGCTGTTTTAAGATTTACGTAGATGCCTGCGTCAATGAACAAATGCTGGGGTTGCGCAAAAAGGTCAAAAAACCCTTAACTGTATTTTTTGGTATAATAAACGATATTTATTTTAACACCTTTCAATTCACGCTGTGGGAATAAGAATTGCTGTTTTAAATATTTACATAAGATTGCTGCGTCAATGAACAATGCTGGGTGTTGGTGCAAAAAGTCAAAAAACACGTAACTGTTTATGTTTTTTTGTATAATAAACAATATTTTTTGCAACCTTTTAATTCACTTGTGGTTAATATAGAATTGGCTGTTTTAAATTAACTGTAGATGCTGCGTCAATTAACAATGCAGGGTGTGCACAAAGGTCAAAAAACACTCACTAGTTATGTTTTAGTATAATAAACGATATATATTGGCACCTTTCATTCACTGTGGGGGAATATAGAATTGCTGTTTCAAGATTTATACGTAGAGCTCGTCAATGAACAATGCTGGGTGTGCAAAATCCCCAAAAAAACATAACTGATATGTTTTGAATATAAAAAACGGTAATTTTTTGCCCTTTCACCTTCCACTTGAATGAATATAGAATTGCTGTTTTAAAGATTTACGTAGATGCTGCGTCAATGAAAATGCGAGTGCGCAAAAGGTCAAAAAACACGTAACTGTGATGTTTTTTCCCGAACGATACAACACGTATTTTTGGCAACAACAACCTGAGGCTGACTACAAGGATACTTGATTGTAATTTAACTTGCAAGGTGGATATATCAACAGTCACAGGTTGGTAATGGTAAAATTGAAAAATGAACAGCCTATCTGAAATGTATATGATTAAATAAAAGTTGGTGTTTTGCAGCTAACAAGAGACCTGCAGCAGTTACTAGAAATGATGTGTATCCAATATAAGTTCAAGGCTGCCCGCAATATCCAAAGGGAAAATATTTTCAAATAGCAAAACTGTTTAATGAAAAAGGGGTAAGTAATTCCAACTAAAAATTGCTACACTAAGTCTTGGTGAGACTTTAGGCCAGCTGTTCTCTTTATATAGAACAAGAGCTTGTCTGTATTCCCACCCGCGTGAAGTGCTCCCCGCCCCCAAGCGGGGACGCAGACCCCCTCCCCCCCCCCCCCCGCTCCCACCGCCATAATTTACGAGCGTAGATGCTGCTTAAAAAATCTCTATCTAACTACAAAAAATCTTCAAATCTCTATCTAACTAAATTGGAAGGATCACAGCTAATAGTAGAGGTTTCCTCTGTGCAGAAATAGACTAATTTTCGCTGAGCTGTTTGGCCACAGGCAGAGCGCAGTCCCCATATCCCTATGAGACGCGAGATACACTGAGGCTGAAAACAGTAAACTCTGTTCTATGTAAAAGACGAGGTCATGTGATTATTCCAGCCAATCGCAACATACACATCCCAGTCATTACGTCGCCACACACATCTCACCCTGCTCTATTCTGTAAATCTGATTAGCTTGGCCCGCCAAAATTACAGGAAGCGCCGAAAAAGGCGCGATCTTAATAGATGAAGGCACAGATTTGTTAACGAGGCCATAATTATCGCATGATCTGGAAATTTCGATCACCCTAAAAACCTTGCCCGAATTCACTTTGTGATAAAAAACGCCTGCAAGTCACTATACATAGACATGTGCCAGGCAAAGATGTGCTCGCCAAGCCAACCGATCTTAAGGCGGCCAGCAGATTTTGTTCCGTTTATCGCGCACACCTCACCTTGCCTGTCACAAGGTTCTTGTCACCCGCCAGCCCAGCGCATCGGTCTCGTTGCGGAAGCCGTCCACAGCACTCCTGACCTTGTGTGGGGGACGGTCTCCAAGACAGATTAATTTTCAACACGGCCTGGTTTCTTTCCATCTGGGCACTTGATGCCCACCTAAGGACCTTGGGGGAAAGAGCCCTCCCCTGCGCCATCCCTGCGGTTTTGAAGAGCGTGCGTCGAGCAAGAGAGCCCACCGTCACCCCCAGTGTACAATCCCACGCCAGCTCACCCAGTGAGCTGTCACAAGAGATGATAAGCAGCCTTTGGCCGTGCTTACAAGTCCCATGTGTCGGTTGGTGAGTATGGAACTATTTCTCGGACACAGATGCGCAGACAACCGCACTTCATTGAAAATTTAGATGACATCGGGCTGGCCCAGGGCAGGGATGGCTTTTTTCCTTAAAGAAAAAATGCCTGTGGCATCTGGTATTGGGGGGCAGGCAAGAGCCACGATGTGGAGGAACCCAATCTGTGTCCACCAGATGGAAAGGCAACATTTCCAAGGCCCAAAAGCCTGGCAATGCCGACATTCAGAAGCTTTTGGCTTTGGGATGATTTAGGTTAAAGTGATTCTTTCACTTCTGCCCCAAACCTGGAAGCACAGAAGGGCTGGCTGCTAGAGCTCGGCTGCTGGTGGGTAACGGCTTGCAAGGTCATAAACTGGCGGGGATGCAGAAGGGTTAGGATGGGTCCCTGGTGGTGCTTGGTGGTACTCGGGTGACGGTGGAGGCTGAAGCGGAGGCTGTTACCCTGATCATTAACTCAGAGATACATGGGCAGCTGAGGAAACGCTTGTGGTGTCGGAGGAGTAGGAGGCGAGACAGAGGAGTGTGACAGAGGTTGGAAGCCCGCGTCGGTCTGGCCTTTTTTGGCCAAGTGTTTCCTCTTCCATTTCAAACTCAGCACTATTCCGTCTGCCCGCATGTTGTCTAAGACCATGTTTGTGGTGGTTAAACACCTAAATTCTTTCCTTTGCCTCAACCTTTAATGCGTTTACAGCAAAGGCGAGGAAATTTGACATCGCTGGGTGTACCAGAAGGCATAGCACCAAAGAAAGTCCCAGGCTTGAGAGGTCCTGGACCTTTTTTTATTTTGACGGCGATAATCGAGGGAGCGGTGGTTTCCGCTGACAGTGGGTGGCGGAATCCCCATATCAGGCGGACTTCTATGGAACCTCCTCGCCTCACCGGGCCTCAACCCATAATTATGTAGTAGGCGTGGACCCCGAATTTGGACACTACCGCCAGACGTCTTCCTCCTCCGTCCCAGTGATGTAACGCTCGCAGGGCGCAAAGCAAATTCTGCGTAAAAGACCATGGATGGATCCACTATGGTCGTCATCATCATCGATCATCCCAACACAGGTGACTTAGTCGTACCTGACTTATCCCTGTTTTTTCAGCAATATCCAGGATCTGCTGGGCTACAAAAATGTCAAGAGGCCCACTCTGCAAGGCGTTACGACTGCACAGCCGGGAATTTTGCCATTGAACCGGCAATCTCCTATTCTCCCTTCTCCTCCTCGTCTGAAGCATAGTAACATGGGCGTCAGAGTCAGACAAAATCACCTCTTTTGGGCCACACTTGCTCTTTATCATTTAACATGCCTTCGTGACCCTCCAAACCGTCATTTTTGTCCTCAAAAGTGAGGTCCCTTCCCAGAAAATGGATTATCCACAGTGGTGGGTACAGCGAGTTGACATTTTGGGACTGTGCCCAACCTTCGCTGTCAACATGTTGGACGACGGATGATGATGATTGCTGAAGAACATATTGGCGACGCGTTTTCATTACTGAGATTCACAGGGGGCCCTTGACCCGAGCGATGACAGGCCTGGACGTCCTGACAACCGAGCGATCCTCTGGCATGTGTCCTTGTCAGCCAGCAACTGGAAGACACCTTGTCTCGTACCTCTACCACCATGTCCTACCCCCCTCTTTTGCTCGCTTTGTCACCTGCATTCGCTCCATGTTCCGAAAGATAAAATTTTGAGAGTGGTATGGAAGAGTTTGGAACGTCTCTTATTAAAAGACGGCAAATCACACTTATTACCTCAAATTCCCTGCAAATCAAAAAAAAAATGCCGTATAGAAATTTAAACTGCAAGGTGGCTCTATCAACAAAGCTGGCCTGTGCCACAAGTGAAAAAAACACGTAATCTGTAATGTATGCGGATAATAAAAGGTATTTTTTGGGCACCTATCATACCCCTTTGTGACTATGACAAATATTGCTGTTAATCAAATATTACTGCAATGGTGGCTCTTATCGAACAAAGCTGTACTGGCAAAAGTGAAAAAACCACTTCCTGAAATGTATAACGATAATAAAAGGTATTTTTTGGGCACATGCTATCAATTCCCTGTGGTGACTACAAAATTTCTGGATTCAAATTTAACTGCAATGTGCTCTATCAACAAAGCTGGACTGGGCAAAAGTGAAAAAACCACGAATCTGAAATGTATTACGGATAATAAAGGTGATTTTTGTGTCACCTATCAATTCACTTGTTGGTGACTACAAAATTGCTGGATAAAATTTAAAACTTCAAAGGAGTGGCACTATTCAACAAAAGCTGGACTGGGCCAAAAGTGAAAAAAAACAAACATGTTTAGAAATGTATAAACTGGATCATAAGAAGGTATTTCGTGGCACCTATCAACCTTGTGGTGACTACAAAATTGCTGGGAATTCAAATTTAACTGCAAGGTGGCTCTATCAACAAAGCTGGACTGGGCAAAATTGAAAAAGAGAAAACCCTATCTGAAATGTATAACTGATAATAAAATTGGAGTTTTTGGCACCTATCAATCCACAACCTGTGGTAACTACAAAATTGCTGGATTCAAATTAACTGCAAGGTGGCTCTATCAACAAAGCTGGAACCTGGCACAAGTGAAAAAACATGAAATCTGAAATGTATAATCTGGATGAATAAAAGTTATTTCTTGCACCTATCAACCTTGGTGGACTTACAGAATTGCTGGATTCAACTTTAACAGCAAGGTGGCTCTATCAACAAAGCTGGACTGGGCAAAAATGAAAAAGAAACCTATCGAAATGTATACTGAAATAAAAGTGGGAGTTTTGGCACCATCAACCTGTTTGTAACTACAAAATATGCTGGGATTCAAATATTAACTGCAAGTGGCTCTATCAACAAATGCTGGAACTGGGCCCAAAATAAAAAGAACACACCTATCTGAAATGTATACCTGATAATAAAAGTGGAGTTATGGCACCTATAACAAATAGACCTGCAGTTACTAGAAAAGTCTTGTATACTAATATATGTTCAAGGTGGCTGCCCAATATCCAAGTAATATTTCAACAGAAAACTGTTAATAATAAAGCTATTGTCAATGCACATGACTACACTAAGTCTGGGGTGCACAATATCCATTAGTCTGTTAAAGAGCTTTTTCTGTTTTTCGAGCTGCGCCCCCACCCCCACCCCCGCTACCCCCGTTGAACTATTACAGCGTGTAGGATGCTCCCTTTAAAAATTCCTCATACCTACAACCTAAAATCAGCAAATCTCATGAATCAACTAAGATCTAAGATCCACAGCTAAAAGTAGAGTGCTGTCTCTGTGAACAAATATAGTAATTTTAGCTGAGCTTGTTTGCACAGAGGCATATCAACACACGTCCTACTTTGCTTTGAGATATCTGACACATCACTGTCATTGAACAGGAAGGGTCTGTTCAAATGTTAAAACGAGGTCAATGTGATTTTTTCCCTTTCCTTTTTTTCCTTTCTCCAGCCAATCGCGAACATACACATCCCAGTCCATTCGACGTCGCACACACATCCTCACCCTGCTCTAATTCTGTAAGCTGGATTTGCTGGCCGCCATAATGACAGTAAGCGCCGAAAATGGCGCGATATTAATTAGATTATGCACAGAATTTAACCTAAATTGATCGCGTGAATCTAAAAAATCCGATCAACGTAAATACCGTGCCGATTTCAACTTTGTCGATAATAATCGCTCAACACTACTCCCTAGCCATCTCATCTCAAAAATTCTGATGCAGTCCTTCGGGAACTCATTGGATTCGAATGGGATGAGATATACGTGTTGGCGACATTGGATGTTACTGCATTATATTCAAATATCCAGCATGAATTAGGTTTAAAAGATTGGTTAAAAACTTTTTGGACACTGAACCAATCTTCTCTTTAGCTTTTAAAGAATTTTTACTTACAGGACTTGATATGATTTTAAAGGATACTTTTTTTAAATACGATGGCGCCCATTACCACCAGCCAACCTGTTTATGGGCACCTTCAAAGAATATTTAATTGAGGGGAAAACAAACCCTTTTAATAAACATGTTAAGTATTATAAATGATTTATAGATGATTTGTTAATCATCTGGGATGGTTCCAAAATAATACATTTACTGCCATATACCATTCACATGAAATAGACTTTTTAGATTTACATTTGTATATAGACAAAGGAAAAATAGCATCCATGAAACATTTTAAACAAACAGATTCTAATAATTATTTATCTTTTAAATCAAATCATCAAAAAAAAATGGATAAAAAAATATACTATATGGGCATTTTCGTAGAATAAAAAAGAACTGCACGGAGGAAAAAATCTTTGCTGAACAAGCGGATATTCTTACAGAGAAATTTGTCCAGAAAGGCTATCCTATTAATCTATTAAAAAGTGCAAAAGAAAAAGCGGCAATTCAGTCCCAGAAACAGTATCTTGAATTAAACAAAGTAGTAAAAAATAAAAGTGGTGAGAATCGTGCTTTATCACGATACATAGTTCACAATACAAGGAAGTGCAGAAATTTATCAACAAACATTGGAACATCCTACAGCATGATCCAATTTTGAAAGATGTCCTCCCGAAGCGTCCTAAATATGTTTACAGGAGAGCTAGAACATTGAAAAATGTTTTAGCCCCTTCCAAATTTAAAACAGCATAAAGAGACACAATGTACTACAGAGAAAATCAGAAAAATAGATAACAAAAAAATAGGTTCATATGCCTGCGAAAACACTATATGTAAATGTTGCGCAATAATGGTGGTGAGCGATCATTTCAGATCATCTTCTACGGCAGCGATCCCCAACCTTTTTTCCCCCGGGATCGTTAATGCAGCGGGCCAATTTTCCACGTGCGCCGGTGGGGGGGCGTGGTTATTGGGGGCATGGTTATTGGGGCGGAGTTATTAGGGGGTTGGAGGTTTAATATCACAAACACAGAAAAAAAAAAACACAAAGTCTATGCTGTGTCATTCAGGGGTGTAGTATGGGGTAACCAGTATTTATAACTGCAGACTGATTATCAGCTCTGCGGGTCAGTATTATACATGTAAATAATATAAATATGTAATCTGCTCTGTTATTTTATAAATATATATATATATATATATATATAATATATAATATATATATATATATTATATTATATAACATAATATATATATATATATATATATATATATATATGCTCCCTGTAGTAATAATAAATAATTATAGCCCCCTGTATTTATAATAATTATAGCCCCCTGTAGTGATAATAGATAGCCCCCTGTAGTGATAATAAATAATGATAGCCCCCCTGTGGTGATAATAAATGATAGCCCCCTGTAGTGATAATAAATAAATAGCCCCCTGTAGTGATAATAAATAAATAGCCCCCTGTAGTGATAATAAATGATAGCCCCCTGTAGTGATTATTAATAATGATAGCCGCCTGTAGTGATTATTAATAATGATAGCCCCCCTGTAGTGATTATTAATGATAGCCCCCTGTAGTGATTATTAATGATAGCCCCCTGTAGTGATTATTAATAATGATAGCCCCCTGTAGTGATAATAGATAGCCCCCTGTAGTGATAATAGATAGCCCCCTGTAGTGATAATAAATAATGATAGCCCCCTGTAGTGATTATTAATAATGATAGCCCCCTGTAGTGATTATTAATAATGATAGCCCCCTGTAGTGATTATTAATAATGATAGCCCCCTGTAGCATCCAGGCTAGTTAAATGAAAAAAAAAAGAAAACAAGGTTACTCACCATTCCTGGTCCCGGCATCTCTTCTGCCTTCAGGACCCAGCGTGCGACGAGACCGAGCGGCGCAGCATCTACAGACATAGGGAAAGCAGGGACGGCTAATTACCGTCCCTGCTTTCTCTCTGCAGCCGCGCGACGCGCACAGCAGCTATCTCTGCGCATCCGGATTACAATGGCCGTGTAGAACAGATGCCGACCGTCCGGACTAAAGACACCGCGGACCGGCGGTTGGGGACACCTGTTCTACGGGAGAAATTTTTAAGATTAAAGATCTTCTGACATGTGCTAGTACATATGTTGTTTACATGATAGCCTGCCACTGTAGGATCCAGTATATAGGAAAAACCTCCACAAAAGTATTGCGGAGGCTGGTAAATCATAGATATGATGTTCGGCATGGTAGATTGGTCTACAGCCTCCCAAGACACCTAGCGGAGGTACATAACATCAAAGAACCTAAATTCATGATCCAGCCGATCGAACATATACATCCTGATGTAGTAGATAGGGCTAAGAGACTTAGTATATGTGAAATCTATTGGATGTATAAGCTTAATACTTTGAAACCACACGGATTGAGTCCAGGAAACCATTATATGAAAAGTTTTTGTATCCTTTCTATATGAAAGTTTATCTATTTATTTATACTAGTTTAATACAGTTCGAACATAGTTTTTCAAAATACAAGTGATCCCTCAATTTTTTAAGTAAAAAATCTAAGTTCTAAATAAGAGGTTTTAGTATATGCGCTTCACAAGTAATTTCAATGGATTTATTATAGGTTTTAATAGTTGTATTTTAGGATTTATATTTTTTAGTTTCACTAGTAGATCTAGGCCTAAATAGTATTTTTATTGTAAAATAAAGGATATTATTTTTAGAATTGTTTATGTAAGTAGTACAACAAGCACTTGTAGCAGATATGTGTTTTATAAATGAAAGTCTTTTACTATGTTGTTGATTGTTGCTCAGCCTCATTTCAACGGGTGAATTGTATTTAAACCTGACGTCTTGTTGCCATAGTCCATCTGATGAAGCGAGGTAGTAATCTCGCGAAACGCGTTATGGGCATTGAATAAATTTATACTTTGTTTCATTCAGGTTTTATGTCTGGTAAATTTAATGTTGTAGGCTCTAGCCCAATATCCCAAAATAGTCCAATTCTAAATAGAATTGTGGCTACAATTAATTTCACCATGGTGGTGATGTCACAGATAGCCTGGAAGCTTTTGTTAGGCTTCCGGGTTGTCAGGAAAGCTTCATCTTCGATCGCGCCATCAGGGGTCACATGGCGACAGAGGTAGCCTCTCCCTCTGTCTCTCCTTTAGCTTCTGAGGTTGCTAAGGGGTTAATCGGCTGCGAATATATACAGCTGACTACATGCACTGATCATGCGGCTTGTGAGCCTGCAAGATGTCCTGGATTTTCCTAAACATCAAGATGGGCTAAGGCACTAGTGATTTCAATGTTCAGGAGCATCCAAATATGCTAAGGGGTTAATACTGTCTAATAGTTGTACAGTGTAAACGTAGGCTAGGCAGTTTAAAAATGGGCCAAATTTATCAATGGATGATAGACCTGAGGTATTCTTAGACACTTGTATCTAATTTCACACCATTTTAGCTGACTTAGTTTACACCCAAATTTGCATAATTTTGAAACACTTTTTTGGAGCATGCTGTTTCACGCTAAGCCACGTCCTTCCAACAAGGCCTCAGTCTTTTTGTTGGATGTGCCACAAAAGTGTCTAACACACATAATAAATGAGGTGTAAAGCATGTTCGCCAGTATTTTGGTGCAAAGTTCTGTCTTTGCATTTGCACCATTTTGTCTCAAATTGCTATCTTTGCAATTGAGCCAGACTTCTGCCATAATAAATGGGGCCCATTGCGTAAAATACCAAAGCAGCAGTGACTGAAACAGAGAATCATTGTCAAATAAAGCAAACAGTGGTGTTTCCAGCAATTTGTCCCTTATGCTGTGAAAGAAGATAGTTTCAGAGCATTTAATTGTCAAATCTGCAAGGGCGCAACCTGCTCTGCCGGAGAAGAGTCCAGTTTAATCATGAGCAGGTATTAGTCCCGCTCACATGCTGCTAGAACCACCCAACCAATGGGGATTCCACCTATTACTTTGAATAGGTAGAAACCATTTAATAAATGCTGAGTGGGTGGGGCTAGTGGTGGCTGGGCGGGGCTAACACATGATTAAACTGGACTTACCTCTGGCAGAGCAAGCTGTGTGCTGCCACATCTGAGAATTGAATGCTCTGAAACTACTACAGTTTACAGCATAGATGTCACGTGGCTGGAAACAGGGTGTCTGTCACTAGCATATGTTGCCCTCGCCAAGCTATGTGACAGGTACCCTTTAACCCCTTAGTGACCCAGGATGTAAACATACAACTCAGGGTCGCTAAGGTGGCATGCAGAGCGATTGCAACGTGATCCCACTACACAGTCGGTGGCTGTAAGCTGCTAATTGCAGCTAACAACCGCTATCTCGGACTGTTTAACCGTTTAGACGCCACGGTGATGGCAGCCATGGCGTCAACTCTCACTCTGATCGCGGCTACCACAGCGAGATGGGGTTCCAATCAGTTTACATGGCGGCTAGAAGGCTTCCATTGCTGCCATTGCTGGCAGGAAGTAGTGAAGCAGCCATGTTTGTACACCCTAATGGATAGTCTGTACAATGCATTAGGCTGTACAAATGATCGAGCCTCCTAGTGGTCAAGCACACCCTAGGGTGATTCAAAGTAAAATTTTAAAAAAAGAGTTTAAAAGTGTAAAAAAAAATTAAAAATTCAGATCACCCCCCTGTTGCCATTTTACAAATAAAAAAATAAAAGAATAAAAAAACATATTTGTTGTTACCGCATCTGAAAAAGTATAAGCTATTAAAATATAATATCATTTATCCCTTACGCTGAGCAACATAGAAGAAAAAAAAATCCAAATGTCAAAATTGCGGGTTCTTTTGGTCATTTTGCCAAAATTGGAATAAAAGTGATCAAAAAAGTCGCATGGACTCCAAACTGGTCCTAATAAAAAGTACCCTTCAGCCCACAAAAAATGCACCCTCACTCATGTCCGTAGGTGTTAGTATTAAAAAGTTATTGGTCGCAGAATATGGACCCGCCATGTAAGTTTCAAAAAGAGAAAATGTTTTGATTTTTTTTTACAGAACTAAAACACGAAAACCCTACATGCTTGGTGCTTCCAGAATAAAATCAACCTGTATAATACATAAAACATATCATTTATATCAGAGAAAGTACGCTGTAAAATAAAAAAAACAAGCAAAAAAAGTATGGTTTTTTTTTCACATTTTGCCCACTTGGAATTTTTTGCGGTTTCCGAGCATACTCTATGGTAAAGTGAATGACACCATTAGTAAGTATTTCTTGTCCCGCAAAAGAAAAGCCCTCCTATGTCTAGGTAGGTGTAAAAATAAAACAGTTATGGCTCTTGGAAGGCGAGGAGTTAAAAAACAAACATGTCAACCAAAAAAAAACCACAAGGTCCTGAAGGGGTAATAAGCTCTCTATCAGAAAGCAGAGTGTGGTTATATTTGTGTATGGTGATTGCGCCAAAGTTAGTAGTGGGGTACCGTATGGGTCAGTATTGAGCCCTCTTATTTTTATGCCTTTAATAATGACCTTGTAGCTGTAAGTCACTGTCTGCGGCACAGTTCCTGGTTCAGATCGCGTACATGTCTGTGTCCTTCTTGCGGCCCCCGGCTTTCCCCGCATGTCTGTACTCCCCTGTCCTCATTCTGGTACTCCTGTGAATACAAGTGTCCTCCCTAGAGCACGCCCATGTCAGCTCACTGAGATTTAAAGAGACAGTACACCAATTACCTGACCAATGACCTTTCAACACCTGGGACTTAAGGAACTTCCTGCATGTGCTCTGGGTCAGTTCATTGAGGTCTTTACATTGCTCCTGATCTCTGGTTGCTGTCTGGTTACCTGCGTTTATTGACGTCCTAGTTCCTGCATTATGCCAGTCTGCTACCTGCTTAGGACTCTGCTACCTGTCATCGGTTGCCACCTACCAGTGACCAATCAACTCTGCCTGCTCCCGCTGTCTTTTGTCTGGCACTTCGGCTATCACCGCGTATAGCCACATCAGGGGTAACGACCTGGGAGTTCCCCGCAGCTAAGTCCATCTGGCTTTGTGGCAGGCTCTGCTGAAGACCAGGAGACCCTTAGACTCCGCTCCCTGGCCTGGTCTGCATCTACACCTTCGCTCGTGGTGACTGCAGAGAATCCACATATACCCGGCTTCCACTGTGATAATATAACTTCAGTATTTGCAGATGATACCAAGCTTTGTAATGTAATCAATACAGAGAAGACTCATAAACTACTCACTAATTTAGTTTCTTTGTGGTTCCTCAGTTGTCGTCTTTATTATGGGCTGTAATTGTAGTGTTTTAAAGGGAAGTGCCTTCTGTTTTTTTGGTATTACATGGCACTTCAGATGGTAGAGGCCTACTCCTAAAAGGCAATTTTATGCTTCAAACTTCCCCAAGTCAGTTGGCTGGTAAATACTTGAAGCAAACTTTGTACATTTGCTGATGGATCCCTAAATAATATTGAGCCCCACTCTTAGATGCCTGCAGCAGAAAAATTTTCATATCATTTACAATGTTGAAGAGTTAAGTAGAAACTGTATGAACTTGGTTTGATGCTTGTAGAAAATGTCACCCTTCATGCCCCAGAGATCACAATAGAGACTGAATTATTTATTATTTAATGTAATCCTCCTGCCTGCATTAAATTCAACCTTACCATTTCCATGTTTTATTGTTGATATTTGCCGAATTACTGAGAAAAAACAAAGGATGCATAGAATCCGCAAATCTTAGTTTGACAATCCTGTCAGAAATATCATGGATCAGTTGCTGAAGTATTCTGAGGCAAACAAAATCTAAGATGTACCAACAACATGTACCATATCTGGAAAACCAGCAAAGTTCATTTAGGTGCCTAATGAATTCTTTGGGCACTAAAAAGAAAAAGGAGCGCAACAAAGAACTGAACTCAATTTTAGACCCCTATTATTCAATTAAAAAAATTCACAAAAGAACTTCTGCTCAGACAGTCCACTCAGGTTTAGTTGTGCTTAAAGAGAAAATATTATAAAAGAAATATTAAATGAAAAAAGCAGGATCCATGCACATAGGGACAGGGGAGAAAAAAATGACTTCATTTACAAAATCACAGAAGTGGATGATTCATCATGCACCACTACAGCTGGAAAACTGTAACTTTCAAAGAATTTTACTCATCTCTTTATAAATTTGAGTGACTATGGCTTCTCCTCAGGTGACCTTTAGTCACCTTTAGAGTAATGAAAGTTTTTTTTTATTTTCTCTGGCCCCTTAAATTAGGAGTCAGAAAAAACTTCTTCATTCTGTCATGCTGGAAGATATTAAAGATGTTTTTTTCCGCAAGCAAAAAGCTCAGATCCTGAAGAACTAACAATTGTTATTATGGAAGATTTCAAAATGTTCTTTTGCCTCATCTGATAACCATTGGCAATGTATTACTGCAAGGCAACACACTACCCAATCAATCCCTTGAAACTCATATTACAATGTTACTGAAATTAGGTAAAATTCAGATTTGTGCACAAGAAAACCAATATCTATATTAAATATAGATTTAAAAGTTTGGGACAAGCCACTCTATACATGGATCCTTAAACCAGATTAAATAGGCTTTGTTAGTGGAAGGAAAGGTAGACACAATGCATTGATTAAATAAAGTTTTCCCTTCCCATTCCTTGAAGCTGTATTTTCAATTTACAGCAGGCATTTTTCAAGAATTAGTGTTAATGGTGTTTTGTCACTTGTTACATATCGCAGGAATTCTCCTACCATTTTATCTTCTCCAGCTTAATAGATCAGATGAAGCTGTTGCTATGCAACTGCTTTAAACAACTCTTAGGGCTATCAGCTGACCATACACACATGAGCTTGATTTTGTGGGGTGGTTGATTGCTAGCCCTTTACAAAGCAGTTTCACTATGTGACTGGCTGCTTTATATACTGGTAGCTGAGAGATTGTAAGTTGTGAGCTTTCAGTCCAGTACTAGTTATCTGTTTCCAGTTTAAGAGCCGTGTTTGTCGTAGTTCTCTGTTGCATCTGTTTTGCCCTCTGTTCTCTTTGGTAGTTTTAAGCTGTCTGGGTAGGGACATCATAATGAGGGACATTGGAAGTAATATTGTCAGTTGGAGGATAGAGTTAGAGGTGTTTGGTGACTAAATTAGGGTGCTTTCACACAGTGCATTTTTTTGGTGCATTTTTTGATGCGTTTTTCAGATGCATTTTTTTGTGCAGAAGGGCACAGCAATTAATGCAGTACATTTCTGCACAAAAAACACATCCAAAAACTTATCAAAAAACGCACCAAAATGCAGTTGCATGTGAAAGCACCCATAGGGAAATTTAGTAATTGGGGCTAGGTATTTTTGGTGTCTTAATTCTGGATTCTAGCAATTTATCCTTTCATCTCCATTTGTGCCCTTATCTTCATCTGTCTTGCCGTCCATTGTCCATTGGTAAGTCGCTACATTTATTTTTTGTTACACACTTCATATTATTTGCATGTGACTGCTTTTTGGCTTCATTTCTGATTTTACATTTTTCTGATGTCTGTGCCAATCAACATTTTTACATCACCCTCCCTCTTTATCCGCAATGAAGCCATGTAGAGGTGTTCCCTGCCTTTATCTCTGTTTAGTTTTCTGATGGAGGAAACGGCTGAGGCAGAATTGCACTATCCAAGGCTTGAAACTGAAATTCTATACTCATTTAGCAGGTGCTTTTGCGGATGATTCATTACTAATCTACAAAAAGCCCTGCATTACATATAACTAGAGATGTGCAAATAGATTCTAACGAAGTGTAATTCATTTAGAATTTCAGGAAAAGTTTGGTTCTGCACGCAGCCGAAGTTTAGGTTGATTCGCAGGAACGAAGCGTCTTTTTTATTGGTAAAATGGCCGCAAGCACATGGCGTGACATGGGGCAGAGAACTCTGGAAGGAAGAAAGGAACACCCTTAATGACATGTGCAGACATGAAGCCAATGAGCGACCGGCGAGCTTCTGTGACGTTACAGCCCTATAAATACAGACGCCATCTTAAAGCCTCACACTTCTCACAGTCTGTCCTGGCATAAGCATCTAGCTGCTGCTCTATTGAACTCATTATAAAACAAACCACTTTTATCAGCGACTGGGGGGGTGGGAGACCACCAGAAGTCTATGTCAATTGCACACCTCTACCTCAATCAGTGTTCTATATCTGCTGCTCTATATAAAACATTATAAAACAAACTGCTTTTATCAGCGACTGGGGCCAAAGAGCTTCGCAAGTGGTTGTCAGTTGCACACATTTAAAGTGGTTTTGCCACGATGTAATGTTGACATGGGAGCCTCCAAAATGGGTATTTAATCCCTTTTCTAAATATATTTGATTACAAAAAGTGAAGCCTCTGAGAGCTACAGCTTTCTTTACAGGCCCTTAGTTACTTAAAGATTTGCATTAGACACGACCAGGAGAGCTGACAGGAGTTGATCTGGCCACGCTTGCGTGTTTGCACTTCTTATCTGATGACAGGGAACATGAAGGGGCTGAGGAGAAAGTGCAGTGTATGCGTCTCTGCTGGATAGAGAATCCACTGTCGTAATGTTATTATTTGAGTAAACTTTAGAGACGCTCCCTTGCTTCCTCGGTCTCTGATTATCCCCCTCCCTCTCACCCCTGCAGCATTCATGACTCATCATGCTTTGTTTATATTCTCTGCTGAGCAGATAATAGCTAAGGAACTCACTTTGTGGCAAAACCCCTTCAACGCTACCAGCTTTATCATTTTCTTTTACCTTATGGGGTATTCTTCCTAACGTCCAGAGTGGGTGTTTATCTGCCCCATATATGCCTAAATTTCATCTGTTCATTTCTGTAGGGTTTTTTATACCCAAGGGTTAATTTCTCCTCTTGTTTTGTGGGTTAATTTGGAGTGAAATACAGGGTGTACGTACTTATTTGCCCCATATATGCCTCAATTTCATCTGTTTTTTTTCTGTAGGCTATTTTATATCCAAGGGTTAACTACTCCTGTTGTTTTGTGGGTTAATTTGAAGTGAAATACATGGTATGTGTATTTCTGTCACATACATGCCTGAAATCCATCAACTTCAGACCGGTGGGGGTATTTTAATCTGTGGCCAAGAGTTAATTTATTCACTTTTTGTGGAGAATTCTGTGTCAAATCCAGTGTTTGTATTTCAGCCCCACATACATCTCAAATCCAGCCACTCCAGTCTCTTGGGATACTGCTACCTGTGGCAAACAGTTAATTTTTTCATTTATTGTGGTGATTCTGTTAAATACTGATACATGTAGAGCCCCCCCAAAAGATTGGAGAGGGTGTCATCAGTAATTTTGCATTGACATCAATCATTTTACCATTCCTTTGATCCTTCAGTGTCCGCTTTCAATTGGTCAATAATCAATCATTGCTAAAGCCAAAAAGAAATAGGAGTTGAACCCAAATATAAGTAAATGGATTGTTTGCATGTGTTCTGTGTTTTGTATCCACTCCTGCTTTTGGCATCCTACTCATCTTTCAATCTTGAAACAAACAAACGACCATGTTACACTAGTGTTACAGCTTTTCCAAAAACTCAATCCGTTGTGTTTGTCCTTTTTATTCCTTGTGACAGATTTAAAGAAGGGGAAAACCAAACATAGTGGCAATGTCATAGAGTGGTGGAGGGTGGGAACAGCATTAGGAAACCACAGAGTAGTCGACTGAGAGAGTGCTCAGTTGGCAGCATCATAAGGAGACCTGAGTGGTGAGGTGGCAGCAGCATCCGAAGGCTACATAATGGCCCAGTGAAGAGTGGTGAGGTAGGTGTCAATACTGGTCCCTGGTAAAGATGGTGGGTGGTAGAAGGAGCAGCTGTTAGCAGATGTGTGGAATCAGGCGGGTGGCAGCATCAGAATAGTAGCTGAGGCAGGTAGCCAAAAGAATCCAGGGTTCAGGGTCTGCTCAAAGTGCTGCTGCTGGTGGATACCTAAATTACTACTTGGGGAAGAAAGCTGCTCATCAACAACTCCAGACTCAGGTTGCTGCTAATGGAGCTGGTACTGCTCGTAAATCCCCATCAACCTACAGCAGCCGTGGCAGTGGTACATGAGCGCTGATGAACCACCTGGTCAGACCTGCTAGAGAATGGACGTTGGCGCAGATCGGCAGCGGCCAACTGACTACATAGGATGTTCCTCTAGTACTTGAGTTTTTCCTCCGTCTTAGCAGGTGAAAAAAAGGCCCCCATTTTGGACCAGTAGCCAGGGTCCAAGACGGTGGAGAGCCAGAAGTCATCCCTCTGCCGGATGCTAACTATTCGGTCGTCATTACCCAGGCAAATCAGCATGTAGCGGGCCATCTGCACAAGTGACTCTGAATGACTCGCTGCCTCCATCTCCACTGTATACTGAGACGGTGTGTCTGGGTCAACTTCCTCGTCTTCCTAATCCTCCGGTTGCTCCTGCTCCTCTCCTGTCATCTGAATAAAAAAAACACTCATTTCAAAAGACACTGCTTATGCTCCAATGTCTTTCTCCTCCTCCTCCAGTTCAGCCCCCACTGGACTAATGTGGTCGCCATGTCTCCAGTCCCCTGACCAGACAGATTTTGCAGCATCTGTTCTGGGACATGAAGCAGTGGAATGACGTTATTCATCCCGTAATCCTGGCGACTGAGAAATAACGTGTCCTCCTGAAAGGTCCTGAGCAAACGGCAGGTGTCACACATAAGCTGCCACTGGCTGACATCAAAATGACACAGGGGAGTACTCCTGTCCACTTGGATCATCAAAAAATTGTTAATGGCCTTTCTCTGTTCATCAATTTCCCGCTGTTCATCTATTTGCCCCTGTTCATCTATTTCCTCCTGTTCATCTATTTCCCCCTGTTCATATATTTCTGTTTTTCTCTGTTTATAGTTTCTCTGTTCTGTTTAGCTCAAGGAGGGTGCGCTTGACCGTGTGGGAATGGCAGAAGTGCATGCAAAGTTTCCTGAATGGTGCAGAGTCCACCACTTGAAAAGGGAGGGACAGCAGTACCACCAACTTGGACAGGAGCACTGATTGTTACCGCCGCTGCCTCGGTGAGCTCCTGCAGGACAACTTTCTGGGACCTGCAAAGTGGGTGGTCTACCCTGTGGCCGTTTGACTCCCGACCTCGCAATGCTGCCACCCTGCTGACTCCCGGCCACACTACCGACTTGCCCGCTACGCCACTGCCTGACGTGCAAGTTGCCACTCTCTTCTCCCGATGATGATGAAGTCCTTGCTTCCAGGGCCAGGACGATGGGTAGTCAAAGGTGAAAATCTAGGGCGCCACTTCATCCCAGGCAGAAAAGGGCATGGAGGCATGGAGTGGGCTGAATTTTCCATTTGGGGGACACTTTACGCCTTGTTTAACAAGGGCATACCTTGTCCTAGCCTTGCTTGCTTCACCCGACTCAGAAGCTTGATCAGCTTCATCAATTAGTGTTTGCCTTTCACCGCTGTCCTACTCAATGGTGTCACTGTACAGAGCCTAACCACTTGCATCATAACCCCCCATGCCACTCTCCTCATCCCTACTTGCCTGCTTCTGCAAGAAGCAGCGGATGTCTTCCCCACCTCTTTGCTGCCCACTGTCCTCAAATAGTTCATCCTCACTGTATAGTGGCGCAGAGCCCACAGCACATAGTAGTTCTCTTGAACCGAACAGGACAGAGGGGGGTTGAGGACAGGTGAGAGCCCTTGACCTGCTCCCGGGCAATGCCAACTAAAGTTTTTGTTTTACGGATGCACCGACTCTTTGCTGAGGTTGTCAGTTGTCATCTGGGAAAAAGTGGATGAACTAGTGTGTGGTCAACACACGGCCGCTAAATGACAACGGAAGCTGCGACCTCATGGGGTGACCCCTGCTGTGACTTCCCCTTACTGTTCTGTGACCTTTGCCTGCTCCATGAACCTACCATTGTGTTCTTTGTTACCCCATGTGATCAGGCACACTCACAATCCTCACAGTTTTAAGTGAGCATCTTCTTAGACAAGCCTACCAAGATCCCTAATTGATACCCCCCAAATTCTGTCACACATTCGTCACTTCCTGCACTTTGCCACCCGCAGGCACTTATCCGTATATAGATATATGGTTGGGATGGCAGGTTCATCCACTTTTTTATGTAGAACACTTTTGTAGAAGAAAAAGCTTCACGGCGCTCACCAAGGTAATGTTATGAAAACCTTACTTTATTCGGCAACTTGTTTTCATAGTTTAAGGCATACAGAATACACGAGACCACGTCAAGCTTGACAGACCGGCAACAGCTGTTTTGCGTGTAGACATACGCTTCCTCTAAGCCTTAGCTGTGAAGCTTTCTCTTCTACAAAAGTGTTCTACAAGTGACTGTTTTCCTTTATTCACTGAGCACCACCTTTGTATATGTTTATATGCGCTGTACCGTATGAAGATCTTGAATAGCATATATTTATCCATTTTGGTGCTACAAAATCAGAGTGGTGCCGAAGCAATTGTTTCTTCATTGCCGGAGCACTTTTTTATGTATACTAGCCCATATTTATTTAAGATGGCTGGACCATTGTAAACCAAGCACTTCTCAGCCTTTGTTACACACATAAACCCTAATAGATTTTTAGCTCTTACGAGCAGGACCCTCACACCTCGTTTCTGATTTGTACGTTGCTTTTTTATAACTTAATGTCTGGTTTCTCTGTGCTTATACCCTCTATATTGTAAAGTGGTGTGGAATATGTTGGAGCTATATAAATAAATATTATTATTATTATTATTATTATTATTATTATTATTATTATTATAGTGGGATTTTGGCCCTCAGCTCGGTTCTTTCCAGCTGGCACTGACATGACTTTATCAGGTTGCATTCCCACTTCAGTTATATGCTCAGTTTTGCCCCTGTAACTGCCCAGAGAAGTGAAGAGTGAAGCGATTCTAAGAGCAGCGGCTGTCATGTGCGTGTCATACTAAAACACAGCATTTCCGATTTTTGTCGGAAAATTTGGCGAACTCGGCTAATCAAATTTTTTAGAACTTCGCCCATCTCTACATATAGCTCATCTTTTGATGATATTTCCAACTTTAAAGGGAATTGTAGCAAATCCAAGATATTAAAATATATCTCTACGTAACAAATTTTTCTAAAATTTACAAGTGAACTCATTTAACCCCTTACCGACATTTGACGTACCCATACGTCAAGGTCGGGTAGGGGCTCCCGCAAATTGACATATGGGTACGTCATAGCGATCTTGTGCGCTCACAAGATCGCGCAAGATCGCGACATGGAACCAGCGGTATATTACCACTGGCACCATGCCGCATCCCCCACAGCCGGAGTGAGCTCCTGCTGCCCGCGATTCGGCGCAGTAACGGCGCTCAGCACCGCTACTGGTCTCCTTACCAGACAGCCCGGACGCTGAATGACAGCATCCGGGTGGTCTAGTGATGTCACGATGCCCACAATGCATTGTGGGCAGCGTGACTGACAGTTGCCATGGAGACCAGTACAAAGCTATAAGCTATGTACTGATCTCCTATTGTATGAACGATCTGACGATCGTTCATACAATTCCCCTCTGGGGAAAAGTATAAAAAGTATGAAAAACTAAGAAAAAGTGTAAAAAAGTAATACACAAACACAAAAAATAAAATAAAAACACGTACACCGCCCTTTTCCCATTTACAAACGCCAATCGCCCCCAAAAAGAGCAAAAATAAATAAAGTACCAAAATTTGGTATCGCCTCGTGCATAACGACCCACCCTATAAATCTGTCACATTAATTAACCCGTACGGTGAACGCCGTAAAAAAAAACTGTCACAGAATTGAGATTTTTGTTCATCCCGCGGCACATAAAATGGAGTAAAAAGTAATCAAAAACTCATATCAACATCACAGTGGTGCCAATTAAAACGTCAGTTCATCCCGCAAAAAAAATTCCTTACACAGCTCTGTATGCAAAAAAATTAAAAAGTTATGGTTACCAGAAGATAGCGATGCATAAATATTGTTTTACACAATAAAAACACTTAAAAAAAAAAAAAAAATTGTGCTTCCACATAAAAAGCTATATAAATTGGGTATCACTGTATTCGTCTCAACCCACAGAGTAAAACTAATTTGTCATGTATACTGCACAGTGAGCGCTATTAAAAATATAAATAAAAAACACTGCTAGGTTTGCAGTATTTTCTTCACCTTGCCTTCCAAAAAAGCAGATTTAAAAGCGTTCAAAAAGTCTTGTCCCCCCAAAAATGATACCAATAAAAACGTTAACTCATCCCGCAAAAAAAATGTCCATATACAGCTCTGCAAACAGAAAAATAAAAAAGTTATGGCTCTCAGACTATGGCGAAGCAGAAACGTGTTTTCCTTTTCGAATAAAAGTGTTTTTATAGTATAAAAGAAGTAAAACAATAAAAATAATATACAAATTTGGTATAGCTGTAATCGTATCAACTTTCTGAGTAAAACTAGCATGTCATTTATACCGCACAGTGACCGCTGTAAAAAATAAAAATAAAAAACACTAACAGGATTGCTGTATTTTGTTCAAAATGCATCACAAAAACCTTAATAAAAAGTGATCAAAGCATCACATGCACCACATAATGGTACCAATAAAAACATCAACTCATCTCGCAAAAAACAAGCCCATAATAATCTCCGTATACAGAAAAATAAAAAAGTTATGGCTGTCAGAATAGGACAACATAAAAACTAAACTTTTTATAAACTCACTTCTATTGTATAAAAGTAATAAAACATAAAAAACTATATAAAATGTACCGTATACACTTGAGTATAAGCCGACCCGAGTATAAGCCGAGGTACCTACTTTTGCCACAAAAAACGGGAAAGCTTATTGACTCGAGTATTAGCCTAGGGTGGAAAATGCAGCGGCTACCGGTAAATATCAAAAATAAAAAATGGATACCAATAAAATTACATAGGCAGTTTAATGTCCCCCATAGGCAGATATATGTCCCCCACAGGCAGTTATAGGCAGGTATATGTCCCCCACAGGCAGTTATAGGCAGGTATATGTTCTAATAGGGAGGGTATAGCAGGATATAGGCTGGGTATAGGCTGATATAGGCTGGTATAGGCTGGGTATAGGCTGGTATAGGTAGGGTATAGGCAGGTATAGGCTGGGTATAGACTGGTATAGGTAGGGTATAGGCTGGTATAGGCTGGGTTTAGGCAGGTATAGGCTAGGTATAGGCTGGTAATAGGCTAGGTATAGGCTGGTAATAGGCAGGTACTAGGCAGGTATAGTCTGGTATAGGCAGGTCTAGTCTGGTATAGGCTAGGTCTAGGCTGGTAATAGGCAGGTATAGTCTGGTATAGGCAGGTAATAGTCAGGTAATAGGCAGGTATAGTCTGGTATAGGCAGGTAATAGGCAGGTATAGTCTGGTATAGGCAGGTATAGTCAGGTATAGGCAGGTATAGTCAGGTATAGGCTGGTATAGGCAGGAAATAAATAAATAAACAAACAAACACTTACCTGACTCCCTCGCCGCTCCACCTCCTCGCTGCTCCGTCCTCCCACGCGCTCTGTCTTCTCTGCACAGGCGGGTGATGTCATCAGGCCCCGCACGCAGCGTGATGACACACGCTGCCTGTGCCGGAAATCTCCGGACAGCCGCGAGTCTGCTTGCGGCCGTCCGGAGTCCACTGCGGCGCGGGGAGCGCTCACTCTCTGCACCGCAGTGGTGTCGTCCCCTCTCTGCGCTCCGGAGGAGTCGAATATAGGGGAAGAGATCGCCGACAGCGACGAGCCACGGCAGTGCCCGTCGCTATCAGCTGTACTCGGCATTCTGCTACATGCGCTCCCTGAGGAGCCGACAGTGACTCGAGTATAAGCCGAGGTAGAGTTTTTCAACTCATTTTTTGGGCTGAAAAACTCGGCTTATACTCGAGTATATACGGTATATCATTGTATTTGTACCGATCCCCCATAGTAAAGTTATCCTGTCATTTATCCCGTATGGCGAATACTGTAAAAATGAAGCCCAAAAACAATGGCGGAACTGCGTTTTTCCCCCCCCCATTTTCATGGCCCAATGATAAAAAAAAACTATGGAATGCTTGTACACCCAAAATGCAAAATACACCCTTAGATGAGATCTCTGAGGGGTGTTGAATCCAAAATGGGGCAATTTCTGGAAGGTTTCACCTGTTCGAGTACTTCGGGGGCTTTGCAGAAGCGACATGGGCACACCAAAATCTGTGCTCCAAAAGCCAAATAACACTCCCTTCCTTGTACAACCTGTCATGTGCCCAAACAGCAGTTTACACCCACATGTAGGGTATTGCAGAACTTGGAAGAAATTGCGTAAAACAATTTGGGGTGCATTTTTTCCAGGATTCCTTGTAAAAATTATACATTTTCAGCTAAAATTGCAGATTATTGGACATTTTTTTTTTTTTTTCAGAGAAGAACGCTAAAAAAATTTGTGAAACACCTGTGGGGTTGATATACTCACTGCACCTCTGGATATAATCCATAAGGGATGTAGTTTCCAATATGTTTTTTTTTTTAGGGGAGTTTATTAGGTTTTGGCACCTTAGAATGTCCGCAAACCTGAAATGGCACCTAAATAAAATCGTAATGAGGACCCTAGAGTCCAGTAGGTGATCCTCCTATTCAGAAGCTTGTGGTTGAGCCAAATAGCGCAATAGGACCACATATGGGATATCTCTGAAAACTTCAGAATCTGTGGAATCGATATTAAGCTGCATTTCCATGGTTTCATCTACTGTGTACCAGTGAATAATGAAAAAATTTTAAAATTTGCCAAAAAAGTGAAATTTTAAAATTTCACCTCCATTTTTTGCTTTAATTTCTGTGAAATATCTAAAGGGTCAACTAACTAATTAAAGTCTTTTTTAAATATTTTAAGGGGTGTAGTTTCTTAGATGGGGTCATTTATTTGGGTATCTAACATACAGGCCCCTCAAATCCACACCAGAACTGGACTGGTCCCTAAAAAAATCTATTTTACAAATTTTCTTGAAAATGTGAAAAATTACTACTATATTTATAAGCCTCTTAATGTGGTTAAAAAAAATAAATAAATAAAAATTATGCCAACCTACAGTAGACATATGGTAGATGCTAGTTATAAACTATTTTGAGTGGAATAACTATCTGTCTTACACACAGAAATTTTTGAACTTTGAAAATTGCTAATTTTTGGAAATTTTCATGATATTTTGATATTTTTCACAAATAAACTAGGATTGTATGGACCAAAATGTATTACTAACTTAAAGCACATAGTGTCACGAGAAAACAATCTCTGAATCACTTGGATAGGTAAAGTGTCAAAAAGTTATTCTCACATAAAGTGACACGTGTCAGATTTTAAAACCAGGGCTCTGTCAGAGAGGCCAAAACTGGCACCGGCGGTAAGGGGTTAACTGTTTACAAAATGCAGTCTGTTACCTCTTCATTTAACTCACTCGAAACCTAAAACATTGCATTCTTGAAGGGGTCTCCTATCTCACACAATGATGGCACATTGATAAAATATATATATATTCTTTGGAACATGCCCCCCAAAAGTGTTGATTCAGAGTGGAAAGTCAGTTGAACTTGTGTAGTACTCTCCATTATTTTCCATGGAAATTCTGAATACAGCCATAGTGTGTGTTTGGCTGTATTTGAAACTCCCATAGAACAGAAAGAGAGTAGTGCATAATTGTGACTTATTCTCTGATGTGAATGGAGACTTTCGGGGGCCCGTTCCCTTAGTGCTCTAGGACAGAAATACCCATCATGTAGATGTTAAGGCGGTATTGAGCAGGCTCATCCGCTGAGCTTACTCTAAAGAAAAGCACCTACAGGCAGAAGCCTGGGATCGAAGACAGATCTGATCCCAGCCATTAAATAATTTATATGTGTGTCCTTTTAATGAATATACAATGATGCCACAGTCCATTGTAACCCCAATAAGTACCTCGCTACACCAAGTGACATGAAACACAGCCAGGATCTGACAACTGCTGCTAGCTGCTAGAATCAGAGATAGCTCTATTCTGGCCACTTAACCATTTAGATGCCATAGTAAAGCGGATAAGAATGTGGGGCATCGGGCTGTTGCAATCCTGATCAGCCCTCTCCCAAAGTGCTGTTCAGTTGTCATGGCAGCGGGAGGCCTGATAAAGGCTTCTATAACTGCCACGTATGTACACCTATTACACTGTACCAAAAACAGGGTGTAAGAGAAGAGGAATTAAATGCTTATATACTACAGTACATTAGTATTGCCGTGTATAGTACAAAAGATCAAGCTATCACATACGCAAGTCCCATAGGGAATTAAATGTCAACATAATTAGAAAAAAAATAATAAACTTTTCTCAATTACCATATAAAAAAAAAAAAAAAATTTTATCACTGCATCTGCAAGGTTTGATCTAATCCAATATCATTTTGTTAATACCGAGTGGTTAATAGCGTAAACAATTTTTTTTATTTTTTTTGATCATCCAGCCTCTCAAAAAAATTGGATAAAGAAAGTTTAAAAAGTTGCATACATTCCATATCAATATTGATAAAAACTAGACCTAACCGGGGGCGGTGGCCTAGCTGGTGATGGCGTCGGACACCTAACTCAGGAGCTCCGACGGAGATCTTCTTAAGCGGCACATCTAAGCCCTGTACTGCGATCATTTGACCATTGGCTCAGAGCTGAAACATACCGGAGGCGGTTTGGAGCATCCACGATCCGAAACCCCTGTTTATTTGATGGCCAGCGACCACAGGGCCTGGTGATCTGTGGGTTGGGAGGAGGTATGGGACAGTGCGAGAAAGCAGCGCGCCCTTCGGAGACTCCGCGGTGTCCGAAACCAGGGGAACCCAGTGAAATCTACCTAACCGGGGGACTGAAAAGGCCCAACTGCTGTCCGCTGCCAGCAGTACTACTCGGAACCTCACGTTGCCTATCCGCCCCAGGAGGAAACAGACCAAACATCGTTGATGGAGAAAACTATGCAGAAATTCTTTTCTTCCTTCAGGGAAAGCTTGCAAAAAGACTTTAAGCAAATGATGACAGAATTTAACTTGGATATCCAATCTCTGGTCTCCAGAACAGACCATGTTGAAAAGAAGATGGCGGAGCTCATGACCTCCCACAACTTGCTGATAGACGCAAACGTGGACTTGGAGGAGGAGGTGCAGAGATTATCTGCTAAATTGTTAGATCTTGAGGACAGATCAAGAAGAAATAACATACATATAAGAGGTGTTTCAGAGTTTGTTGCCAACAATGCACTTGCTCCTTAATTGATCTCTTAGCAATAGTTCTACCGGACGCATCTCAAACCGATCTGGATAGACCACATCCACCGCCTCCCGAAGTCTAATCATCAATCCCGCGAGACATGATAGCAAGGATACATTTTTTAGAACCAAGGAAAACTTTTTGAAAGCTTTACGGAATAAAGCATCCCTTCCTGAGAGATTCGCCAACATCTCGATTTTTCCAGGTCTGCAGGGACAATGCTTATATGATTTTTCCCCTTACAGAAAAATTATACGAGATCAAAACATAAGTTATCATTAGGGTCTTCTGGTGAAGCTGATCGTCAGTAAGGATAATTCAACGACGGTGTGTTCTATACCATCAATGGTGAAAGAACTGCTCTCATCCTGGGACTTATTCTCTTCACCTAACACCACTCCTCTGAAAAAAACAAAAATCTAGACCTGAAGCAATAACTCTGTTATGGTCAGAAAAGCAGAATAGGTGTAGGACCTTACCAATTACTGATGCAGTTCTCATTACAAAGTAATGTGATCTTCTGAGCATGTGATGACCAACTTTGTCAGAGCAGGAATTTTTTACCTTGCTTCAGTTATTTTTCCGATTCCTTTTACAGGGATAGGCAATGACTTTTCCCACCTTTGCTTTCCATCTAGTGGGACCCACAGTTAGAGATGGCCGAATTTCCCGACAAAAATAAATTTGCTCCGAATTACTTTAGGACGAATCGCGGTAAAAAACAGCTATTTCCAGGCTGCACAGTGCCTGCAGGGTGCTGTAGAACGTTGTGGCATGCTTAAATATGCAGAGGGAGCTTGGTTCTGTCTTCATACAATGTTGTGTTTTAGTATGACATACATATGAATGCCGGTGCTCTTAGAATTGCTTCACTATAAAATTCCCTGGGCACTTAAGAGGGCAAAACTGACCAAAAAACTCAAGCGGGAATGTAACCTGATAGTCATGCAGGGGAAAGCTGGAAAAAACAAGTTTGAGAGCTCAGGTGGCATCATTAGTGACAGAGTGTGGAGGTGATGGCGGCAGCCAAAGCAGCATGAGGTCAGAGAGAAGCACAATGATATTCTGGAGGTGGCAAAAACAGGAGTAGGCCAAAGAGTGGCACAATGACACATTATGGAGTTGACGGCATCAACAGCAGCAACAGCATGAGGTCAGACAGTGCCACAATGACATTCTAGAGGTGGCAAATACAGAGTGACACAATGACACAGTGTGTAGGTCACGGCAGCAGCCACAGCAGCAGCATGAGATCAGACAGTGGCACAATGACAGAGTGTGTAGGTCATGGCAGCAGCCCAGAAGCAGCATGAGGTCAGACAGTGGGACAATTGACATCTGGAGGTGGCAAAACAGTAGTAGGCCACAGAGTGGCACAATGACAGAGAGTGGAGGTGACGGCAGCAGCAGCATGAGGTCAGAGAGTGGCACAATGACATTCTGGAGGTGGCAAAACAGTAGTAGGCCACAGAGTGGCACAATGACAGAGAATGGAGGTCACAGCAGCAGCAGCATGAGGTCAGGGAGTGGCACAATGACACAGTGTGGAGGGCACGGCAGCAGCAGTATGAGGTCAGGCAGTGGCACAATGACATTCTGGAAGAAGCAAAAACAGGAGTAGGCCACAGAGTGGCACAATGACACAGTGTGGAGGTTACGGCAGCAGCAGCATGAGGTCAGAGAGCGGCACAATGACATTCTGGAGGTTGCAAAACAGTAGTAGGCCACAAAGTGGCACAATGACAGGGAGTGGAGGTCACAGCAGCAGCAGCATAAGGTAAGAGAGTGGCACAATGACATAGTGTGGAGGGCACGGCAGCAGCAACATGAGGTCAGACAGTGGCAAAATGACATTCTGGAGGTGGCAAAAACTGGAGTAGGCTACAGAGTGGCACAATGACACAGTGTGGATGTCACAGCACCAGCAACAGCAGCAGCAGCATGAGGTCATAGAGTGGCACAATGACAAAGTGTGGAGGTGGGTGGCATACCAGTCCTGGTAAAGATGGTTGGTGGCAGATGGAGAAATTGTCAGCAGATGTGTGGCATCAGGCGGGGTGGCGGCATCAGAATAGTGGCTGAGGCAGGTTTGTTTGAACCCAGACTCATTTCTCACAGTTTGGGTGAGGCGTCATGGCTGATGTAGTCTGATGCCTAAGGCATTGGTGTGTGGATATCCTGGCCGATCCACGCCTAATTCATCTTGACAAAGGTCAGTCGTTCCCCATTTCCCGTGGACAAGCGGGGTTTTCCCCTTTTGGGGAATGATGGCTCCCGCCGCACTGAACACCCGTTCTGATGTCACACCTACTGGCCGGGCAGGACAGCTTCCTCCCCTGCAAACTCGGCAAGTTGCGGCCCCACACCATTTTGCTGCCCAGTAGTTCCAGCGGATTTCTAACTGGGGTGGCAGAGTGCAGTCCCCGTAGGCCCCCACCTGTTGGTTCAGGGATGCTCCAGGTCCTGCTGCTGCTGGCGACTGCCCTCCTCACTAGGCGGGTGAAGGGAAGCTGCTCACAGTGACTCCAGATTAGGTTCTGCTGATGGAGCTTTTACTGCTCCTACCCCTCCACCTTCCCGCACCCGCGGCAGTAGTACGTGAGCGCTGAAAAACCCCCCCCGGTCAGACCTTCAGAGGGGGATGATGCCGCAATAGGCCCCCAACTGACACGGAGGTTTTCCCCTATATATTTGATTTTGTCCTCACTCTAAAATGTGGGAAAAGGGCTCTCATTTTGACCGGGTGAGGGCCCAATAATTGGAGACCCAAAAGTCATCCCTCGCCCGGATGCTGACTATTTGGCTGTCATAGCCAGGCAAATATCAGCAGGGGCCATCTGCAAAGTGACTCCGGGCTCCCTCCCCCCATCTCCACTGTATACTGCCACGGTGTTGTGGGTCATTCCCCGCTTCCTTATCTCCATCTACCTCCTCCATTTGCTCTGTTCCTCCTCTCTTGTCACCTGGGTAGAAAACCCACTAATTTCACCAAAAAAGTTTCTGCCCAAGTCCCCTCCCCCTCCTCCTCCATTTCAGTCCCCACGGACCATGTGGCCGTGAGATGAGTCGCCCGCCCATCCCCTGCCCAACAGTTTTTTCAGCATCTTTCCAGGACATGAAGCAGGGGAATGCGTTATTCATCCCTAGTCCTGGCGACTGAAAAATAACGTGGCCTCCCAAATGACCTCAACAAACGGCAGGTGTCATGCATGAGCGCCACTGGCTGACATCAAAGTTACACGGGGGGGGATCCTTTTCCGCCGATCATCAAAAAATGTTAATGGCTTCTCTGTTATACAGTCGGTCAAAAATGGCAGTCTGGAATTCCAACGGGGGGGAAACATGCATATCAAGTGTGTTGGGGAGGCCGTTCTGCCGCGCAAAACCCAGGAGGGTGTTCCCCGGGTTTGTAGGGAAATTTTTAAGGCATGCACATTTCCTGACCATTTTTTAGAATCTTCGAAGATCGGTGGAAACTTCAGGAACCTTTTCACAACCAATTGAACACATGCTCCATGCAAGGCGATGGCCCTCCCCCTTTGGGCAGCGCGGGGCACCATGTTTTCCCCCCATTTTCCGTCACCATGGTTTCATTTTCAGTTGGCACGGGAAACCCCACATCGATTTCTTTCTGGATGCGCGGAGCTGACTGGGGTGACTTTGTTCGCCGGCAAGCCAGGTTTAGAACTGCGGACACCGCCTGTGCCCCACCATGTGGTATGATGAGCAGTCTTGTGGAGGCTGAATGGGAAATGGGGGGGGAGGAGGAGGAGGCGGACATTTTTGGGGCAGGACCGCAGTTTGACAACGTGGAGGAAAAAGCGGCGTCTCCTGTCCAAGTTGTTGGTGGCCTGGGCCGGGAAACACATTCACCCATGGGGGCCTAAAAGGGCATGTAGACACCTTTGGGGAAAAGGGAGGGATTCGTACCAAAACTTGGGCAGGGGAAAGGTCAGCTTCTGCACCTTAGGATGGGGGGACACTATTGTTGTCTCTTTGCAAACCCCTCGCTGAACGCTGCTGGGGCCTGAGTAGCGAGGATATAATTTTTTGGCCGGAGATGATGTCAAAGAGAAAAAAAACTCCCTTTCTGCAGAGGTGGTGGAGCCTTGACTGGCTTAATGGCACTGCCACTGGGGGCTGCTGCTGTTGCGGCGGGAGGATGGACCACCACATCTAGCCACTTTCTCCCAGGCCACCGTGGTGACGCTGCATTGTTGATGCAGGGGCCCTGGTGCCAACGTTACTCCCTGGCCACCTTTACTTTCTGCCTACAGATTCTACATATCCCATATTCGTCCTCCGTGCTTAAACAAAGAACTGCCACACCGCCGAGTAGCTGATTTTACCGCCCAAAGCTCCCACTGAGTGACTACTGCCGCCGCTTCCTCGCTTTGAGCCCCTTGGCCGTTACGTCTTGCTCCTGCGAAGCGGGTTTTTTCCCCCTGGGCCCCTTGGCTCCCACCTCACATTTCTTTCCATGACTCACCCCCCACACAACCCACTTGCTGGGTGCGCCGCTGCCTGACGCGCAAGCTGGCGCCCTCTTCTCCAACGATGATGAAACCCTTCCTCCCCGGCCCCAAGTGCGGTCGGCTA